>JABUOV010000722.1:0-15158 GCA_025617405.1 Perca schrenkii
CAGTGTGACACGATGTGCCCTGCTATGACATGAACTTCCACGATGACCTTCAAAGTCACTGTTCCACTATCTTTAATGTGACTATTATCGCCACTGTTCATCACACCCCCAACCGGCCCGTCAGACACCGCCTACCAAGAGTCTGGGTCTGCCGAGGTTTCTTCCTAAAAGGGAGTTTTTCCTCGCCACTGTCGCAATAGCCACTGCTAATGCTTGCTCTTGAGGGAATTACTGTAATTGTTGGGGTTTTGGAATTTATAGAGTGTGGTCTAGACCTACTCTATCTGTAAAGTGTCTCGAGATAACTCTTGTTATGATTTGATACTATAAATAAAATTGAATTGAATTGAATATTTACATAAAATTGGCATGAATAATCATAATGGTATACATGCCCCATGTGTGTCTGTGTGTGTGTGTGTGTGTGTGTGTGTGTGTGTGAGATCTTGTCATTTGTCATCTGCAGATTCATTTTAAATGTGTGTGTGTGGGGGGGGGAATCGATTTAAATCATGAATCAGATTCTTTGTGAAAAAATCAGGGATTTTTTTGAGGCCATATCGCCTAGCCCTACTTCCTACTAACACAGAGTATGTCAGTATTGTTTGGCCCTGAAGCCCAAGTAGTTGGGTGAAGTCACTACCTTAATAAATCAAAAAGCAAAAGGCTATGAATCTGAACAAATTTAGGTATTGCCCTTCTCCAGCTGACCATCCCCAAAATGCACCAGAATACAGGAAATCACATCTACTAAATTCAAAATTTTCTGGGGGATGTAAGATTTTATTTCTAAAATGTGACCGATGATCGGTCTGGCCCTAAAAAGGCCAGACTTAATCTGACTCCAATTCTATGGTCACTGAATAGTGTTCGTTTACTGGTAGATCAGAGGAAAAGACTCAGAATTCAAAATAAGACTCAAGATTCGTCCAGTTAAAGTTAATAACAAGCTTTAGTGAATGATATTGCAGAATACAATAAACTTGTGCACAAGGATCAGATTACTTCAAGACAAAACCTAGCAAACAGACAGAGTTTCCCCCCAGCATCTGATCCCGTCTAACCCAGAACCTTTTTATTCCCTTTCTCTGCTTCATCCGTCTAACGATATGTATCACATTGTATAAAGGAATGACCTTGACTTCTAATTCCCAGCTCATAAAGACAAGCTGCTATTGTTCAATTTGAACCTCTGTGTTTTTTTAATCTCCTTCAAATTTACGGAGTTCTCCAAGAGTCAGGTCATTCCACTATACTTTGTGTCACATATCACGCGCTTACAAAACACTGACCATTGTTGCCTGTTCCCCCCTTGATCAGAGAAGACCTTTTCATTTTAGGCATTATCTCACCCTACTTTTGTAATGTCAAATCACTGTAGAACCAGCTGGCCTCTCAAAACCCAGGGAAACGAGACAACAAGGTCAAAATCATGAACTCTACAATCCTGTTAGCTTACTCTCACAAATATATTCTAACAATCCCCCTTTATGCACCGCACACACATGGGATAATAAATTTGAATCGGGCCTCAACTAGAACATTTTCGTCACCTAAAAATGTCTTGTTCAGCGTTCTAGCATTAGCTGGTAACTTAAGGTCCTGACACACCAACCCGATAATCGGCGAGTTCAGTAGCGAGGTCAGTGACTCGAGTCTGTTCGGTGTGTTCCGTTCCGTCGTCAATCGGAAGGGCCATCAGCCTTCATTTGGGCCGATTTGAGATGTTGAATCATAAGGCGGGCAGTCGGACTCAATGGCCAATCTGATTGGTGGAGCGCTAACCCGGAAATGACGAGCGGGATGAGTGACGAACGCCTCTCAAAATCTGACAAAAATCTTTTAAACTGACCTTTGTCGATCTGAAATGAAGACAGATTCAGCAACTGCACGGCCTATTTCTCTCTTAAAATGTTTTCAGAAACACGTTTTGGTGAACTATCTTTCGTAAAATATGAGATCGTATTCCGAACGAGCCGCCATTATGCCCGGTTGTAAAATCCGGGAGCAGCCAGACCCACGTGACGCGTTTGTCCAATCAGCTGCCGGTTTTCATTTTTGGGGCGACAATACAGATTAGCGCCGCCTGCTGTTACGGAGACGTATTACGTCTCGCGCATGCGCACGTACGCTCAAGTCGGCGTCACTTCGGTGTGTTCTGAGGCACTTTTTTGGCCAATGGGAGCTGAATGATCAGTCCGACTGGCTTTTCTGCCGACGGCCGTCGAGTTGGTGTCAGAGCCTTTAAAGGAAAGTCCGCAGATTCTCTGTTCTGCCGTACGTGCAGATGATCAGCACCTAATGAAAAAACGTTATGCTGGCTCAGCAACAATATCTCTCATCTTTGCCAAAGAAAGAGATCAGAGTGTGATGTTGATGGAGATTCTCTGTAGTATGATGCTTTAAGGAGATTCTTTGATAACAGAACTATGTGTGTATTCAGATTTTCTGCCTTAACCTAACTTTCTGTAATGATTAAAGTATGTTTTATCTTTCAGGTCCAGGTGGTGTTAAAGTGGTTGTGAAAGAAGACAGTGATGTCGTGTTACCCTGTTCTCTCAGCACCAAGGAGAACATTGATTCAAAACTGTTTGACTGGAAGAAAGTTCCTCAGAAAGATGATGGTCTGAAGGAGGTGTTCTATTATGACGCAGGCATTCATTTCAACAACGGTCGTCCAGGTCAGAGTGAAGAGTTCAAAGGTCGAGTCTCTCATTTTCCAGATGAACTGGAACACGCCAACACCTCCATAATCATCAGAAATACAACGATATCTGACAGTGGAGTCTACACCTGTGATTTTCCCCGTCTTCAGCCACCTCAAACATTTTACATTCTGGTCAGTGAGTACTTTTATTAAACATTAAATTCTTGATTTATTGTTTGTCGATCTCCACATGTTATTTGAGGTTTGACCTTCACTCAGTCAGACGACAATCTGAAGCTGCCGTTGTCTGAAAAAAACACAGATGTTGCGTTCACTTCAAACTTGCCTCGCCAGCCTCGTGCTGCGTTCAATGTTATTTAAAATACCATTTTCCCATTCAGTGGTTGTTTTTGTCGTTTAACAGGAATTTACTGGTGAAATAAGGAAGAGGCTCGATATCTATATAACTTATCTTATTTTATATCATTTATTTTTATATAACTATTTGACTGAAATGGTTATCAGAAATAATCTCAGAAATAATTTATTTAAAAAAAGACTAAAATGTTTTGACTAAGATAGATTAAGTTCTCTTTTGACTAAAACTAGACTAAAATGAAGAGACTTTTAGTCGACGAAAACTTGACTAACAAAAAAAGATATATGAATTACTGACTAAATACGACTAAAACTAACGAGGACATTTGGCACAAGACTAAGACTAAATCAAAAATAGGTGACAAAATTAACACTACTCCACTGGAGCAGTTGGGGTTAAGGGCCTTGCTCAAGGACAACTCATGTCATCTACAGTCAGTGATTAACATAACAGTGTTATATTAACACATTTCTATCATTTTTCTGTCTTTTTAATAAGCTTTTGTTTATACTGTGTTTACAGCTGCATCTCCAGAACCCTACATCAGGACTCTGAAAGCCAGCTGGCTGGGCCCTGCTGCAGTGTGAGGTCCGAAGGGCAGCTCCAGAACCTAAACTATAGTGGAAGGACAGTGCTGGAAACACACTTCCTGCTGGGGGGGTCAAAGGTCTCAGAAAGAGGAGCCCACTACTACATCACTCTCAACAACTACCTCTGTGTAGCAACACAGGAGGAAATCAGCCATCAGACTCATGCTGAGACCTCTGTTCATATCTGTGGTGAGATTTCTTTCCTGTTGGTTTAATCAGGAAATAATTTAATTTGTTCATGTATTATTAGTTTTAAAGAATTTTAGACACCTTTTAATTGTTGTTTTTCTAGTCTGTGTGCTGTACATGAGATGCAGTTACATTTTGAGTTACATCAGCTGTTTTTGATTCGTTTCAGGATGGTTGGGATGGATGATTGGTGGATTGGTTCTGGGAGCTCTGATTGTTGGTGCGGTTCTAGCTCTGCTTGTTGTTTAAAAAAGGTCATCACAATACCCTGCTATAAAGGTTAGTTTATACAATTGGTTTTCAATCAACATATCCATAATGTGTCGACATCAACATAACAGATTCACCTTAACAGCTACTTTTGGGCTTAAGCCCAATTTATAGTCCTGTGTTAAATCTACCCTGTAGGTACATACATAGGTATGCGTAGATAGGATACTTACATAGTAGCCTGACAGGCACTAGGGGTGTGCATTGGCACTGCCCTCACAATTCGATTCGATTGCGATTCACCAGGTAACGATTCGATTCAATTTGATTCTACGATGCATTGCGATGCATTGCAATGCATCAACATTCTACTGCACACAAGGCAAATTTTTCATCAGTCATGAGCAGGTCTCAACATAAAAAAAAAATCTACCATGAAGCTTCAGAAAATGGTTCTAACCCACCCAGCTAGCCACTGCCACTGGATGTTGTGCCATAAGCAGTAAAGCTAGACCAGGGGTCATCAACTACATTTATCCAAGGGCCAGAATTATTTTAAGCAAACACTCCAGGGGCCGGACTTTCAAATAAAGAAAATAAAATTATATCTAATACGCATCTTCTTGTTTGATATTTTCACTTTCTTACTAAATTAATGCTATATTTGTATAGCATTAATTGTAACGTATTTATATGTTTTCCTTAAAGGACCCCCTTGAAAACGAGATGCTACATCTCAAGGGGTTATTCCTAATAAAGAATTTACGTATATTTTTTACATGTATTAGTGTAAGCAAACCCCTAAAAACATAGAAAATCCATAATGATAACTAGATATGCTACTTAACTAGAAAATGATCTCAGATTAGGGGGCAGTTCACTGAGGAGTGATGGTTAAAGACTTGATTACTGAAACGTAATCCGTGTCCTGATTGTTGGAAAATGCTTACAGAAAGAAAGTCCTGTTGTCAGGTAATCATCTCACTGTCAAGAGCCTGAAAGTGAAAAGTTGTGGAAAACAGCAGCTGTGATGATGAATGGACTGATAAGCAGGCTAGCATTCCTCCTGTATGTCTCATTTGAAATAAGACAATGTTGTTGCTAAATAATACAACCGGAAACATCATCAAGAATAAAATATGCGGCGTCATTCACGTGTATATTAAGTAGCCACATGTATTTGTTTTGGTCTTAAAATACCTCCATAGGTTTACCGCTCCAGCGGAGAGGATGGTTCGTTTAGACCAGTGGTTCTCAACCTTTTTTGTGCCAGCGCCCCTATCCATTATCCAGGTCCCTAACGCCCCCCATCAAATATTATGTAGGCTAAATGCCCTGAATATTAATGATTACACCCTAATATAGGCCTATTATTGTTGTTACTATTGTTATCAAAAATAATCAAAAAATCTTATAATTGAATGACAAACAACACATGTATTAGTTTCCCAGGTATCAAAAACGCCATGTGAATAGAAATTATATATATTTACAGGTTTTAAAAAAAAATGCAACCATTTGACATTCAAATTAAATAACAGCAGCCAATCAGAACGACTAGATATGTAACATTCAAACTATAAATAGGTATTATCAAAAGACCTGCTGCATGGTGTGAACCTCAGCACCTTCATAAGATGACTATAATTTGAATGTCCTTTTTTGTTTGTGAAGTAACCTTGGGTGTCATGAAATGTGCTTTAAATAAAATGTATTATGCTTATTATTATTATTATTATTATTATTATTATTATTATTATTACAAACACTAACAGTAGCCAATCAGAAACAGCTAGCAATTTAACATTCAAATCTAGAGCAGAAGGATTACACACACACACACACACACACACACACACACACACACACACACACACACACACACACACAGACAGAAAAGTATTTTGGTGATGACAAACGACTTGAAGAACGACACCTACTGTCGATTGGAAATAAGTTTACAACATTTGAAAGTTAGTGAGAGCCGTTTTTTAATGTGTGTGAAATGAAGCTGCATTCAGGTACAGTAGGAAACGTTGTGTTTAATAAACCATCTGACGAAAAACTGTTACTGTGAAATATAAAGTCTACTTGTGCTACATTGGGGGGGGTTAAAGAGTACAACAGGACGTCGCGGCGATTGCTTTTTTTTTCTTATCCGAACGCAGCTTCACGTAGTAGCTACAGAGCTCATTTAAGACGATGCTCTGTCGTCCCGTTTCAATGAAGGCAGCAAGGAGCTGCGCCAAACAAAGCTGACAGCAGCACAGAAAAGTTAGGATACCCGTCTCGTCCAGTCGCAGTGCTGTAAACTGGCAGCTTTTAATGTTGCAGACTACTTATTCTTTAGTAGTTTAAGTGTAAACATGTATTGTTATTGTGAATCTTTGGTTTAAACTAGCTTTCAAACAAACGCCCCCCAACGGCACCTCAACGCCCCCCTTTCCAAAATATTGCTTCCAACGCCCCCCATCATCTTCTGAACGCCCCCTGGGGGGGCGGTACCGCCCCCGTTGAGAAACACTGGTTTAGACAGCAGCTACGTTTACAAGAGTTTGTCCAAAGTTCAAGATTGGTTGCAAATTAAGATAAACACTTAGACTACAAACTGACATCTTTCATTTTAGCTCGTTTGTAAAGTCGCTATTTGCAGAGTACAGCTGTGTTAGCACAGCGCGGTGGACAAGAGTGGACAGCCAGACAGAGCAGACTAAAATATCGCTTTCTGCCTGTACAACAGGTAGGTGGGTATTGATAAGTATTGACTCTGTAATCATTGAGGGTTTATTGTAGGCTACTTACAGTAGGCTAACGAGTGTAGCGTTAGTTCATCTGCGCCATCGGCGGTAAATAATCCCCGGTAATGTTTCCAGTCAGTTAGCTACATGTGCTGCATGAAACGCACACACCTCAGCCCTGCTGTGTGTGTGTGCGCGCAGCGCGAGCATCGCTGTTCAGAATCCAAAATGCAACGCTTGTATCCAAATTAAATGGTTATAAATTACCTGAGGTGAAAATGTGAAATGTTAACATTCACACGCTTGGTGCCGCTCTGTATGACGTGTGCTGATGCAGCAGACAGAGCCACAGTGACTGGCCCGTGCGGGCCAGAAACTTCACAACTTTATTGTCCACTCAAGGCCAGAAAATAAACAGTGACATAATCGATTATGGCACGTTTGTCGCATCGATGCTGAATCGTGCATGCCCCGCATTGCAATGCATTGCCGAATCGATTATTGTTGACACCACTAGTAATCGACTAATCAACAGAGAATGCATCGTGTAGGCTACCAAAGGTTATACATTCACCTATTTATAACATATGTGAATATGGGGTTGCTGTTTCAGTGCAGTGGGATAATGTTAAAGGCTTATCTTATACTGTCTCACCTGAAACTGGCTGTTTTCTTTTAAAAAAGAAACGTATATATCCATCTATGGGGAAACAGACTGTGGGTCTGGGTTTGTTGTTCCAGTGTTTCAGTTGAATGAGTCTGATGATCCGTCAGGTTGAATTACTTATTTTTCATTGGCATTGACAGTTAAAAATAAAAAAAGTGTCTGGTAGGGAGGTAGCGGTGCTCAAGCCGTTACGGCAGGCTATTAATAGTACACTTTAAAAACTTGTTATAGGCTACTCCTAAGCTACATTTGCCTACAGTCAGCAATTTTGTCTAACGTTGACCAACAAAATTGGACTCCATGGTGAATAACCTAGGCTAATTCAGATATAATTGCCATCACTGTGATCAGGGAATCACAGATTGGTTCCACAAATACTACACCTGTAGCCTACTTAACATGTTAATTCGATTAGATTTAATTTTCACTCCATTAGCCATACCTTTTCAGTGGTTGAAAGTAGCCATATTCTGACGACAATTCCCCAAAGTTATTACTAAACAGTTGGCTGACTGAGGCACCCTCGTTCAGGGTATCACATATAGACTGTTGACTTTAGGCTACAACTGAGCTGAGCCTGTCGTCATTTATCCTTTTCCATCGCTAAAATCAGGTTTGCAAAAGTAATAATAACGTTTGAGCACTAAATGATTTCACAAAATCACAATGATAAGGACTTTATTTTTCAGGGGTGCTGAGATGATTTTTAAAAATAGCCTAGCGCCGCTTATGTTGGTTGAAAACAATTGTATAAACTTACCTTTATTGCAGCTTATTGTGTAACAACAAGCAAAGCTAGAACTGCAACAACAATAGGAGCTCCCAGAACCAATCCGGTGACCCGAAGGACAACACAAGGGTTAATACAGCACCTTAGTGCTTTTTTTGTACAACATTTTGGTCAGCTTAAACTGTGTTTAAATGTGCTCTAGAAATAAACTTGACTTACTTGCTTTACAAGAGACAGGGTTTAGAGAGCAATTCTCAACAAAGTAAACGGAAGTACATAACCCTTGTGTAGACAACACAAGGGTTAAAAGACCAAGAAATAAATCTCACCACTGATAAGCACAAAGGTCTCAGCGTGAGTCTGATGGCTGATTTCCTCCTGTGTTACTACACAGAGGTAGTTTTGGTCACAGTAGTGATGAGGGTGATGTAGTAGCTGCCTCCTCTTTCTGAGGTCTGTGGTTCCTCAGCAGGAAGTGTGTTTCCAGCACTGTCCTTCCACTCTAGTTTAGGTTCTGAAGCCGCCCTTCAGACCTCACACTGCAGCAGGGCCCAGCCAGTTGTAGCTTTCAGAGTCCTGATGTAGGGTTCTGGGGTCCATTCCAGAAAGCAGGTTTAGTGAGAACTCTGAGTTTGTTAACCCTGAGATGAGGGAAACTCTGGGTTTTCTGTTTCAGAAAGAGGTTAATCAAACCTGAGTTACTATGGTAACTGAGACTCAGACTCAGGTACCTAACCTGGTCAGGAGCAGGTTTTCTTCTCTCATTCTTCTCCCTCTGACACAGCACTCTTTCATTTCCTCATTCATTCATTCAGTCTGTATCAGGCGCATTTTAGCGCAGTTTGTTATCGGCATGAATAAAAAAACAGGGTTGGTTTATTAACCATGTTAGGCAGACTATAAGTTTTATTTTTTTCTCAAAACATGGCATTTCCTTGTGTCGACGACCCGTTGATGGAGAAGCTGTATTAATTCTCAGGGAATTAAACATACTTCTGGAGATGATAGTGAGACCCCGACTATAGACTATTGGGTGGTATCATTTTTCTTCCCAGTCTATCAGTTCTGTATCCTACTTAACCTTATCTGTCCTCATATCACTAACGTCAGCCATTGTGGACATGCTCTACATCCCAGCACATTCTTTGTGGTGCATTATGTTTTTTTTTTTTACAAACGGCAGTTTTCTTTACAACATTGTTGATGCGGAGCATATTAGTAAAGCCACTGTATAGCCGTCAGAAGAGTGAGACTCGCTCTGAAATGTGTTTTACATTTTTTTTTAGTGTTCCCTGGACACAAACTAGTAAGAAACATTACAAAATAAATGGTTGTAAATCGTAATTATGGTGCTGCAACCTCAGAATGGGGTTAGTAGTGGTTTACTTTTTCGCCCGCAGGATTGCACCTAAATGAAATTATAGTTCACCCATTCCAGTTTTCACCATTAATATTATAGGTAACCTGTGATTAAATATCAAATTAATACACTATATTAGAGCTTACGCATTGACTCAAGCAGCAATTTTCTCCCACAACAATTCTCGCTATTTTACTGGAGAATTGTAGAATCATGGCTCCATTCATGCTTCCTTTTTATTGTGGTGGTGCACCACTCAGCCTACTCTGAGTCGATTGAACCAACTGAAATCAGCTGTTCTGGAATCGAAAACTCAGAGTTTCCCATCTCAGGGTAAATCAACTCAGTCATCAGGGTTAGACTCAGAGTTTGTTAAACCTCCTTCCTGAAACGCACCTGATAAAATGAAAGTTTTTTTATATATATATTGATCCTCTCAGTTTTTGTTTTGTGAAGCAGTTTGTAACATCTGTTACATGTAAATATCATTATTATTATTATAAATATTAAGTTCCTAAATCTCGGAGGCTTAAAGGGAAAAGGACAGAACCGAAGCCCTCAATAATCAGGCGCCCAGATCTCAGATCAGCTCTCCAGCTTATATTAATATCTATAATGTTTATGTAATGTAACCTGTAGTTACATTATGGAGTTTAAAACTGGAGACGAGAAAACAAACAGCTGGGTCGATCACAAAGCAACAATTCAGAACTAAATAGGATGCTGAGAAGTTAGTTTGTGGTTAGATAACATTAACATTCTGAATGGTCACGTTGCTGTTACGTATTATTGGAGCGTCTCAGGTGGTAGAGCGGTCTCCTACCAATCTAAAAGTTGGTGGTTCAATCCCTGCAGTTCCACGTCTAAGTGTCCTTGGGCAAGACACTGGACACTGAACTGCTCCTGATGCTTCTCCATCGGTGTGTGAATGTTTATCTGATTTTCTATTTTTGTACTTTCTGTTGTTTGATATATATCTACCCTTAACTTTGCTGGAAAATGTCCTTTAGAAATGACATATTTTTATTGTAAAGCACTTTGTAACATATGCTGTCTTAATTATTTTATTACTTGTGTGTAAATATTTTTTAACTTGGAATATATATTTTTTTGTTGGAGAATATGTTTTGATAAAAGCCTGTATCATGTCTTTGTTTGTCTTGCTGCTGCAACTGTACGATTAATACATGATTTAGAATCTTTGAAGCAGGAGTCTCTCTGTTTTTTAAAATCGTATTGCTAATGATAATGGAATACTGCACAGTAAAAACTGTAGATTATATTTCATAAAGAGCCATCCAGAGTTTGCCTGATACAGTTAAAGATAAACGTTGTCTTGCTCTCACCTAATAGAGAGACAGGAGGAATGTTGGCCTTTTGAATATGTTTGTGCTAATGCAAATGCAAGTAGGGATATTATTGTACATTTATGTTTTTTCGTTTCTTCAATAAAATATTACAATCATTAGCAACCTGGTGGCCTTGTGGGGGTTAAAGGTACTGTGAAGTTTTTTTTGTAAAAAACAATTAAAAGTTTAATTGCAATTTAAAAAATCTACTTTTCCTTATTGTAAAATTCAGAATGTATAAATATGCAAAATATTTTTACTTTCAAACATTTTCTGTCATCTCTCTACTCTCAACCAACTATTGAAATAAGCCATTAAAATAGTTTATACCCATAGACTAAAAAAGAAGCTTATACCATGGTCTGGTCTGGGTGAATACTTTACTCTGATTGGCTGCAGGGTGACCATTAAAAACTGAGGAAGTAGATCCGGTAAAACTGACTGTTTACTTACGTTCTAAATTAATGCATGACTTATAATTTGATTAGCCTATCTTATTCCCTCCCTGAGTGTAGTCCATGGATGTATTGAGAGAACCATGTCGTCCTTCAATGCTCCGTCCTCTCAACACCACAAGATGGCGGTAACACACAGGCGTCAAGAAGGAAGTTCACTCTCTGCTCGTCTCTATTTAACTTAGTTTTACAGCTGTTATCTGTTAAACTGTTATCTTTTAAACTCGCTACTTCAGGCTGCGGCCAACAGTAACTTTACACATGGTGGAGCATTTCTTAGTAAGTCTTGATAGTGATTTGGGAACAATGTGTGTGTGTGTGTGTGTGTGTGTGTGTGTGTGTGTGTGTGTGTGTGTGTGTGTGTGTGTGTGTGTGTGTGTGTGTGTGTGTGTATGTGTGTGTGTGTGTGTGTGTGTGAGATCTTGGTAAGGGACTGGTTTGTTTTTTTAAAGGGGCTACCGGAGGGGTTTCGGGATCTTTAGTGAAAATAGACTTGACCCTCCCTTTGACTGTAATACATTTTTCTATGACCCTCAAAAATGATTGGGAAAAGACATCCAGTCCAATGCAACTTTATTTGTAAGGCACATTTAAAACAACCAGGTTGACCAAAGTGCTGGACATTGACATGATTTATGACAGATTGTGAACACACAAGTAACAAAACAAACATTTAAAACAAGTAACAAACTGGAAAATGAAAATGCAGAATACATACATACTGTACTCTCAAGCAGGTTTAAAGGCCAATGAATAATAGTGAGTTTTAAGTCATTTAAAAATGTGAAGGCTGGGGGCCAAGCTGACATGCAGAGGCAATTCATTCCACAACCTTGGGGCCACGACTGAGAACGCTCGATCTGCCCTATTTTTGAGCCGTGTTCTAGGGGACAACAAGGAGCAGCTGGTCAGCAGACCTTGATGACCTCAGAGGAGCGTGGGGCTTCAGTAGTTCAGCGATATAAACCATGAAAAGCTTTAAAAACAAAGAAATGTATTCTAAAGTAAACCGGTAGCCAATGAAGGGATGAAGGCATGACCCTCCCCAACAATTTATATTGATGCCTTCTGTATAGCGTTGACGAACTGACCGAAAAGCCGGTTAATTAACCCGAGTCATGTCACTGGACCATGAGAATCGAGTGCCAATGAACCGACTCACTCCTGTTTTTTACCTCATTAGCGCCTCCACTGGAGTGGTGGTAGAATCAATCAGGAAAAGGGCCACCTCGAGCTGTTGAAGAGTTGTAGATTGGAGACCGCACCAGGCTACTGAACGAGACCCAATGTATCGATGGGGAAGTACATCACATACAAATACACGTGATGTTATCTTGGTAGTTATGTTAAGTTAAATGTTAGAGAAGTGAATGTTGCAGGCTGCATAGTAGGTAGGCTGTCACGAGGAGACCGCGCACCAGGCTACTGAACGAGACCCAATGTAACCGTAGGGTGACCATATTTAGATTTCCAAAAAAGAGGACACTCAGGCCCGGCCTCGAGACAAATCCAGACAGGCCTCTCAGAGGTTAATGAACATGCTTTATTGTGTCTCAATGGTGCAAAAATATCTTCTATAAAATTAAATTAAATTTGTAACAACCTGTAACAAAATAATAGCTCTCTTTTAAAAAATATAAATAATATGAAATAATGTTCTAAATATGACCTCTTCTGTGTTAGAAAATATCTCTTATTACCTTTTCAATGTAATAAGATAAATTACCGTAGTATTGTGTGTAAAGCGCCAGTCAATTTAAGTACCCACTTAATGGTCCCATGAAAAACAGTGAAAACCGGACATTTTTATGAATTTATAAAACCCCCCCGGACGCCCCGGACAGTAGGTAAAAAGTGGACATGTCCGTGCAAAAGAGGACGTTTGGTCACCCTATGTAACCGTGCAACCGCTCGAGTCTAATGTAACCAAACGGGTGTCTAGTTCTCGGCAAGTTTGAGTTAAGACTCTTATATACTAGACGCAGCCCAGCTGGCGCGTGCAAATGTGACATCACGGGATCGCCGTGAGCATTTATACCCGCGCTGGTGCTCGGGACGGCCGGCAAGATGGCGGTGTGAGTGCACATATGCTTCGGAGCTGTTCACCTTCGGACTTGCATATTAGTGAAACATAGTTACTTAAAGTATATCTTAATGCAGAGTTGAGTGCATCGTGTCAACTTATTGTTAAGCTCGTATCGTGTACAATTCTCGCCTCTTAACAACACACGTGGGGGGGACTTCAGCCAGCAGCATCGCTAGCTAGCATACCACAACTACGGCAGCATGCAGGTACCGATGGAGAATCCGCTTATAAACAACCTACATGACTACTGCATGGCAGATGCACCTGTGATCTCCCTATGGGACCCAGATCTCCCCGCTCTCCCCATAACTCCTTCCACAACTCCCTCCAAACCTCCTGCACCAAAGAAAATGAAGTCACAGCGCTCCTTGGATCTAGACAGTGAAGGTATTGTGCAGAAAATCTCAGTCATCTTTAACACGATAATCGACTCTCTGGAAAAGAGTGTGGAGAGAATGATTTCCAACACTGAAGATTGAGCGGTTAAAGAAGACTGTTGATTTTGCCTGCGCTGAGATCCGTGAAGTGAAAGGTAAAGTGACGCACATTGATGACCGAGTCAACGTGGCGGAGAAAAAGGCGAGCCTACTGGAACAACAAATAATTGAGCTGGAAAACTATTTGTGACGGTGGAACCTGCGACTCTATGGTATGGCTGAAAACAAAGACCAGAACGTCCGCCAAGAGGTTATACACATCTGTCAGTCCATCCTGCCGTAGCACAAGGCCAAACTCCCCAATGTCATTGACTCAGTGCACCGTCTTGGCCAACCAAAAAAAGATGCCACCAAGCCTTGAGGGATAATTCTACAGTTTGGTGCCCGTACATACCGCGACGCTGTCTGGAAAGCTGCAAAGAAGTCCACCTTCCTTCCAAACAACAAGCTACGTTTTGCCGAAGACCTGTCCCCAGCAGTCAGAGAGCGAAGGTCGTAGCTGTGGCCACTGGTGGCTAGAGCGCGAGAACAAGGGAAAGCTGCTTACTTCGTGGGAGGTTGAGTCTTGCCAACAGGGCTGAACTGTTTCCAGATACCTGAAAGTGGTAAACGCCACACCTGTCAACATGTGCCTTAAGCCAAGTTAAACTGTAATAACCAAAATGCTTTTCATTCACTGTGTGTATGTTTTTCTATCTGTTTTGAGAAGCACTTTATTTTAAAAATATTTTTTTAAGGGCTGATGAGCACATTAATGACACTCAACTGAATATGTTTACAAGACATCAATTACATCCAGTCAATTTTTTTACAATGTCCTAGGGGCTAGCATTTAATGTCTATTAATTGCTAATAACTGGTATGTGTTAATTTTTCGACTGAGAACCTAGGTACCTCCTTAGTTTTCATTGCTTTACTAAGTTTCACTATGCCCTTTTTATTTAAGTTAAAATGGTGCAGTTCCTTACAGTAAGGTTAAAGTCTAGTTTCATCCTAACTTTACTTCTTACATTGTTCTATCTGTTGTTGTTAATATGTCTTTATCTAGCATTACTCTCAGTGCCAGGGGGATAAGGAATATTGTTAAGCGGTGCACTGCAGTAAATGAAAACTTAAAATTATTTATGCAAAAATGTAACTTTATTGATGTATGGAGGTTTAACAATCCTAACATAAATGCTTTTACTTGGAGTAATAGAAGTGCCACCAGACATTCACGATTGGACTATTGGTTAGTTTCTGATCATTTGAATATTGATAAAATATCAGTTAATATCATCACAACTCCATTAACAGATCATAATGCAGTCTCCATATTTAT
>JABUOV010000723.1:2500-15031 GCA_025617405.1 Perca schrenkii
CTACAGTCTATATATCCATGATGTTCCACTTCCTGGATTGCTCCGGTACCGCCGGAAATTCCTCCAGATGTCCCTCATTTAGTCTGGATGTGCGTCCCCTTCCTCTGTCTCTGTGTCGGGGCTCTAACCTCCGGTGGATCTGTGAGGACTATGGTTAACTGGTCCTCAGATCCAGACAGCTAGCTAGACTACCTGTCTGTCTGTCTGTCTGTCTGTCTAACAGCTAGCTAGACTATCTGTCTGTCTGTCTGTCTGTCTGTCTGTCTGTCTGTCTGTCTGTCTGTCTGTCTGTCTGTCTGTCTGTCTGTCTGTCTAACAGCTAGCTAGACTATCTGTCTGTCTGTCCGTCTGTCTGTCCGTCTGTCTAACAGCTAGCTAGACTATCTGTCTGTCTGTCTGTCTGTCTGTCCGTCTGTCTGTCTAACAGCTAGCTAGACTGTCTGTCTGTCTGTCTGTCTGTCGGTCTGTCTAACAGCTAGCTAGACTATCTGTCTGTCTGTCTGTCTGTCTGTCCGTCTGTCTGTCTAACAGCTAGCTAGACTGTCTGTCTGTCTGTCTGTCTGTCGGTCTGTCTAACAGCTAGCTAGACTATCTGTCTGTCTGTCTGTCTGTCTGTCTGTCTGTCTGTCTGTCTGTCTGTCTGTCTGTCCGTCTGTCTGTCTAACAGCTAGCTAGACTGTCTGTCTGTCTGTCTGTCTGTCTGTCGGTCTGTCTAACAGCTAGCTAGACTATCTGTCTGTCTGTCTGTCTGTCGGTCTGTCTAACAGCTAGCTAGACTATCTGTCTGTCTGTCTGTCTGTCTGTGTGTCTGTCTGTCTGTCTGTCTAACAGCTAGCTAGACTATCTGTCCAATCTGAGTTTTCTGTTGCTGACTAAAACTACTTTTGAACGTCCACATGTTCCACCAGAACAAGTTCCTTCCTGAGACTATTTAGTAGAGGCACCGTGGCTCCGTCCGGAGCTTAGCCCCGCCCACGATGGTTGTGATTGGTTTACAGAAATGTCAATAGTTTAGCGTCCGGAGCTTGCGAAACTTCAGCAAAAGTGCAAAACAGGTGAATAAATAAATATAAAAGAGCCTCTACGTGGCAGGGTAGCTCAGTTGGTAGAGCAGGCGCACATATAGAGAGGTTCACTCTTTGATGCAGCGGCCGCAGGTTTGACTCCAACCTGTGGCCCTTTGCTGCAGGTAATGCCCCCCCCCTCTCTCTCCCATTTCAGGTCTTCATCTGTCTCCTGTTGTCCTCGGGTCAAATTTGACCCATTTTCAAAACGTTTTTATACCAGAAATGTGAAGGTTTCTTAACATGGATGGTTCCATAAAATTCTAAATAAGTAAAATAAATGATCAGTTCACTACTTTCATTGAATTTGGGTGTTTTATTCAATTTCATAGCATTTGGAGAGAAAAAAAATTATAAAGCGCAGCAAAAATCAACAAAAACATTGGGAATAGCAACAAAAACATTGGGAATAGGGACAAAAACATTGGGAATAGGGACAACAACATTGGGAATAGGGACAAAACATTGGGAATAGACACATAAACAGTGGGAATAGCTACAAAAACATTGGTAATAGCCACAAAAACAGTTGGAATAGCTACAAAAACAGTGGGAATAGCAACAAAAACATTGGGAATAGGGACAAAAAGGGACAAAAACATTGGGAATAGCCACAAAAACAGTGGCAATAGCCACAAAAACAGTGGGAATAGCTACAAAAACATTGGTAATAGCCACAAAAACAGTGGGAATAGCTACAACAACATTGGGAATAGCCACAAAAAATATTGGAAATAGCCACAAAACATTGGAAATAGCCACAAAAACATTGGGAATAGCAACAAATTCTGTATATATTTTGTCTTAGAGCTAACCAAGCGTGGGCCACCTCTGCTTGTATGCTGTACCGTATTAGCCCAGTAGAACATATGTATGTTGTGTCTCTGTTTTAACATTTACTAATGATTTGTCCTGTTTTAATTTTCTTTCGTCCTGTTTTACTCAAATGTTACTACTGTATATCTTGTGTCCTTATTATTGTAATTTCTACCTGTCTAATGGACCACAGATGGAAATTGGCCTTTGGGCTACAATCTGGCACTTTTACATGTACTGCTGTACTTGTTCATCAAATGTGCATCGTCCTGAAATAATAAAATAAATAAAAATAAAGATGTTTATTCAAAATAGCGTCTTTCTGTTTCTGACCTGCACTCTGACTCTCTTCCTGTTTCCCTGCTCAGTCATTGGCTGACCGACACCTACATCCTGTTCGCCACGCCGTACTTTGCCTACGACATCTACGCCATGTTCCTGTGCTACCGGCACAAGCTGCAGGTCAAAGGTCACGAGGAGGGGGGGGCTGCCGTGGCCGGGTACCTGCGCAGAGAGAAGCTCATGGTGCTGCATCACGTCTTCATGGTGGCCTTCTGCTTCCCCGCATCGCTGGTGACTATGCTGCTCTCTGATTGGTTCAAGTGTAGTCTACATCAACCATGGTTCAGGCTCTCTGATTGGTTCATGTGTAGTCTACATCAACCATGGTTCAGGCTCTCTGATTGGTTCAAGTGTAGTCTACATCAACCATGGTTCAGGCTCTCTGATTGGTTCAAGTTAAGTCTACATCAACCATGGTTCAGGCTCTCTGATTGGTTCAAGTGTAGTCTACATCAACCATGGTTCAGGCTCTCTGATTGGTTCAAGTTAAGTCTACATCAACCATGGTTCAGGCTCTCTGATTGGTTCAAGTGTAGTCTACATCAACCATGGTTCAGGCTCTCTGATTGGCTGAAGTGTAGTCTACATCAACCATGGTTCAGGCTCTCTGATTGGTTCAAGTGTAGTCTACATCAACCATGGTTCAGGCTCTCTGATTGGTTCAAGTGTAGTCTACATCAACCATGGTTCAGGCTCTCTGATTGGCTGAAGTGTAGTCTACATCAAACATGGTTCAGGCTCTCTGATTGGTTCAAGTGTAGTCTACATCAACCATGGTTCAGGCTCTCTGATTGGCTGAAGTGTAGTCTACATCAACCATGGTTCAGGCTCTCTGATTGGCTGAAGTGTAGTCTACATCAACCATGGTTCAGGCTCTCTGATTGGCTGAAGTGTAGTCCAACAACTGTTCAAAAAACCTCCAACTGATGCTGTCTGTCTGTCTGTGTGTGTGTGTGTGTGTGTGTGTGTGTGTGTGTGTGTGTGTGTGTGTGTGTGTGTGTGTGTGTGTGTGTCTCTGTGTGTGTGTGTGTGTGTGTGTCTGTTTTTGTTTTTGCTAAACTGCTTGTTTTTAATTACTATGAACACCATGTCATCTACAGTCCTAAAATATAAGACATGTTTTCAGTTATTTCACACTTTTTTGTTAAGTACATAACTCCATATGTGTTCATTCATAGTTTTGATGCCTTCAGTGAGAATCTACAATGTAAATAGTCATGAAAATAAAAAGGAAACACATTGAATGAGAAGGTGTGTCCAAACTTTTGGCCTGTACTGTACCTGCCCAGGGACTAGAGGTGGAAATTAGCAACTGTTGCCATAACCTGGCCCAAGACATGTTTATTTGTGCATTGTCCCTGTTTCACATAAATCAATTTCCATTGTGTCAGCTGTGTCTGTGTCTTTGTGTGTGTGTGTGTGTGTGTGTGTGTGTGTGTGTGTGTGTGTGTGTGTGTGTGTGTGTGTGTGTGTGTGTGTGTGTGTGTGTGTGTGTGTGTCTGTGTTTGTGTGTCTGTGTGTCAGCTGTGGCGGCAGGGGAAAGGTGATTTCTTCCAGGGAGTTTTGTTTCTGGCGGAGCTCAGCACACCGTGCGTCTGTCTGGCCAAAGTCCTGATCCAGGTAATCCCAAAGTCCTGATCCAGGTAATCCCAAAGTCCTGATCCAGGTAACCCCAAAGTCCTGATCCAGGTAACCCCAAAGTCCTGATCCAGGTAACCCCAAACCCACAGAAATAAATAGATGTATTTTTATCTCAAGATAAAAGAAAAAATACCTTTTGTCTTTTGAGAAAAGGACCAGTTCTGAGTTTATTTTCTCGTAATTTTGTGATTGTTTTTTGTCATAAATTTACCACTTTAACCTCACCCACAGTATTATAGGTTATTATTAGTGCTGTCAAACGATTAAAATATTTAATGTCATAGTTAACTCGCATTAATCGCACATTTTTATCTATTCTAAATGTCCCTTGATTTCTTTTGGTCCATTATTATATTTTTCTCATTTTAATGTGCTCGGCCATCAGCTGTGTGCTCGGTCATCAGCTGTGTGCTCGGTCATCAGCTGTGTGTTCGGCCATCAGCTGTGCGCTCTGCCATCAGCTGTGTGTTAGACCATCAGCTGTGTGCTCGGCCATCAGCTGTGTGCTCGGTCATCAGCTGTGTGTTCGGCCATCAGCTGTGTGCTCGGTCATCAGCTGTGTGTTCGGCCATCAGCTGTGTGCTCGGTCATCAGCTGTGTGTTCGGCCATCAGCTGTGTGCTCGGTCATCAGCTGTGTGTTCGGCCATCAGGTGGTATTTCAGACTGGACGTGCTGTGATGATAGCTCAGTTCACAACCACCAAACAAACACAGATCACTTTGGTCTCGTCAGTGGAACCATTCGGCAACTCTTTAAAAGTAAACTTTCCATTCAGAATCTTATTGGCGTCCATTTCAGCGTCTCACGCTCGCCATCCACTCAGAATGTACCGTTAGCCTACTAGCTACTAATGGCCGGCTCTGAGCCCAAACCAGTGTGTGCAGCGTGCCTGTTGTTGTGTTTCCGTTCTAGCTAGATCAGGTGTGGTAGTTGTCGTTTTTTAACGTTACTAGTTGTTGCAACAGCATGTGAAAAAACTACAAAGTTTGAACAGCCAAAAATAACGTTAATCTCACGATAAAAACATTGATGCCGTTAAATTGGGTTTGTGTTAGCGCCGTTAATAATGCGTTTAACTGACAGCATTAATTATTTTCTCATTAAATTGGGATTTTTTTCTCATAAGTTTGTGAGTTTTTTTCTCATAAATGTACCACTTTAATATCTGAGAATTTTTCTAGTAAATTTGTGATTTTTTTTTCTAGTGAATTTACAATTTCAGTCTTGGAAATTCTGAGATTTTTCTCAGAATATTAACCCCCTTCCTCGGCTCCGTATTCATTTACTTTTAACCTACCATGGCCCTAATCGTGTGGTACAAACATGTCCCTCCTCAGCCTCCGTACTCACTCTGAACTTCTCTCTGCAGTACAAGCAGCAGCACACTCTGCTGCACAAGGCCAACGGCGTCCTGATGCTGCTCACCTTCTTCAGCTGTCGCGTGTTACTCTTCCCGTACCTGTACTACGCCTACAGCAGGTAACTGCACTCAAGTACTTGGTTAATAAAGCTTATTCTGATGTGTACATGTAATATAAGTATAAATACATGAATATAATATAAGTAGGGCTGTCAAACTATTTTTAGTTGCGATTAATCGCAGAAGTTTCTATAGTTAAGCATGATTAATCGCATGTTTTATCACATGATTAAAATTCTATTATTTTGCATTTCAACTGTTTTTAAGTCCATATTAACAATGGAAAGCACTTCTTACCAGGGTATCGTGATTGGGAATTAATATTTTAATAGCTTACGAAAAAAGGGTATGTAAGAAGGCTTTTGGTTGCCCTAACAGTTATTGTCAGCCCAGTTTAATATGCAACTTAATTTGATACAATATGTGCTGCTACATCTCACTTTAAGCTAAGGGGTCCTTGGCTTAAAAAACGTTGAAGACCCCTGGTTTTAACCTAAATCACTCATTTGTAAGTGTATTTTATTTTTTATTGTATTACCCTGTGGCTAATGCGCTATTTACAGCACTTAGGGCAGCGCAAGCTGTTTTTTAATGTGCTATAGAAATAAACTTTACTTATTTACTATGGGACATAAGGCTTCAATGAGCACTCTCCGTTGCATTGGGTCCCTGGCAGCATGTTGGTCCTCTCCACATCACAGCTTCATCTGTTCCAGCTCTTGTGTCCCAGTTCTGCACCAGGTGGTTTGGGGCCTCCCAGGTTTTCTTCTGCCAGGTGGTGTCCATCTTAAGGCAACTTTTGTGATGCGGTTCCTGCTCCATCCTCAACACATGTTCTAGCCATCTCAGGCGTCTGTGCCTAACCTCCTTGGCGATGCTCCAGTTTCCCGTTTTCTTGTACAGTTCATCGTTGGAGATCTTATTAGGCCCAAAGATCTGGCATATTCGTCGGAGGCATCCATTATGGAACACCTCCATTCTCCTCAGGTCTGTTTTGACAGCTTGCCAGCTCTCTGAACCATACAGCAGAACAAACTTTACATTGCAGTTATATATCTTCGTTTTAAGGCTGTAACATCCATGTGTACCCCCACCATGAGGTAGCTGTGGCTCAATCAGAAGGTTGGTGGTTCGAACCAGGGGCGATTCTAGGATCAGACCTTTAGGGGGCTCAGCCCCTAATGAGAATGTGACACAGATACAGTGTTAAGCCCCCCTAAAAAGGTGTCTAAAATCCCCAGTGGTTCGAACCCTTGCCCTGCAGTCCTATGTTAAAGTGTCCCACGGTGTTTCCGAGCCCCTAAAACTGACACATGTGGTAACACTGCTGCCTGGTTGATATGGACGCATATTAGTTCTGCTACAGGAGCAAAGACTCCTGTGTGGACGGAGATGGTTTTAGTTTAAAAATGAAAAGGTAGCAGTGTAGATGGAGCCTAACAGCACTGATCAGAAATCAGCATGAATGTCTCTGTTAATCCCTTTTCCACCAACAAGAACCAGGTGCTGATTCAGAGCTAGAGCTAGTGCCGTGTTGGTGTGGTTCGCCGTTATAGTGCCAGAAAGCAGCTTGTTTCCTTCTCTGACCACTGCTGCTGCTCCTACTACTGCTGCTGCTCCTACTACCACTGCTGCTCCTACTGCTACTGCTGCTGCTCCTACTACTGCTGCTGCTCCTACTACTGCTGCTGCTCCTACTACCACTGCTGCTCCTACTGCTGCTGCTGCTGCTCCTACTACTGCTGCTGCTCCTACTGCTGCTGCTGCTCCTACTACTGCTGCTGCTCCTACTACCACTGCTGCTCCTACTACTGCTGCTGCTCCTACTACCACTGCTGCTCCTACTGCTGCTGCTCCTACTACTGCTGCTGCTCCTACTGCTGCTGCTCCTACTGCTGCTGCTGCTGCTCCTAATACTGCTGCTGCTCCTACTGCTGCTGCTGCTGCTGCTCCTACTACTGCTGCTGCTCCTACTGCTGCTGCTGCTCCTACTACTGCTGCTGCTCCTACTACTGCTGCTGCTCCTACTGCTGCTGCTGCTGCTCCTACTACTGCTGCTGCTCCTACTACTGCTGCTGCTCTTACTGCTGCTGCTGCTGCTCCTACTACTACTACTGCTGCTGCTCCTACTGCTGCTGCTGCTCCTACTACTGCTGCTGCTCCTACTGCTGCTGCTGCTCCTACTGCTGCTGCTGCTCCTACTACTACTACTGCTGCTGCTCCTACTAATGCTGCTGCTCCTACTACTGCTGCTGCTCCTACTGCTGCTGCTCCTACTGCTGCTGCTGCTCCTACTACTGCTGCTGCTCCTACTACTGCTGCTGCTCCTACTACTGCTGCTGCTCCTACTGCTGCTGCTCCTACTACCGCTGCTGCTCCTACTGCTGCTGCTGCTCCTACTGCTGCTGCTCCTACTACTGCTGCTGCTCCTACTGCTGCTGCTGCTCCTACTACTGCTGCTGCTGCTCCTACTACTGCTGCTGCTCCTACTACTGCTGCTGCTGCTCCTACTACTGCTGCTGCTCCTACTGCTGCTGCTCCTACTACTGCTGCTGCTCCTACTGCTGCTGCTGCTCTTACTACTGCTGCTGCTCCTACTACTACTGCTGCTGCTGCTCCTACTGCTGCTGCTGCTCCTACTACTGCTGCTGCTCCTACTACTGCTGCTGCTGCTGCCGCTGACGTAAGCAATTCTTACTTCTGGCTCAGCGATGATTTGGTGCTACTTAAGAACAACTTTTACTGGTTCGGAGCCGGTGCTTTGGTGGTCCAAAAACAAAGAAACAATTTCAAACTATAGGCTCTGGCTCCGAACCAGCACCAGCTCTGCCTCGGTGGTAAAGTGGGATGTAACAGCAGATCCCGGTCCTCTGTGTGTCACGTATGCATTAGAGTCCGTATCGGGCCGGATTTTTCTGTCCGAGCCTGGCCCGAGCCCGACAGGCATTAAGACATTTGTGGCCGGGCCCGACACAGTTAAAATCTCAGTTTCTTTCTCATAGTAATGACACATGTAGGCTACGTTTTTGTGTGGAAAGCTTTTATGAAGCAGCTGTAGGAAGGCATTCAGAAATGTCAACAGATGAGGTCATCAGCTCACACGGGACAACAAGCTCACGTTAATCAGCTGTTAAAATGTTCAGTGGGTTAACCTCTCCTGATCGTGGTCAGACAACCAGCATAGACTCGTCACCTCCAGGGCCCACATCATAACATGAATAACGTTGGGGTTAAAATCCTGTTTCTGGTGAGACAATGACTGAACTTGGCTTTCAGTCTGGGGATTATTTCGGTCACCGCACACACTGTGTAGCCCTACAAAACTTAAACTTATTCCACCAACTCTGCTCTGGTCGCATCTAAAACACGTCTGCTTCCTCTCTCTCGCTTCTAAACACTTTCCACTAGGGGTGTGACGAGACACTCGCTCACGAGACAAGACGAGACACGAGATTGGGGTCACGAGAGCGAGACGCAATTTTAACACTAATTTAAAGAAAACTTCAGTTAAGAAATATGACTGGGAAAAATAGTCTTTACTCAGAGAACCAGGGTTACAAGCTAGGGGTGTGATGAGACGCTTACTCCACGAGACGAGACACATCACGAGATTGGGTTCACGAGAACGAGACGAGATTTCTCGTCGAGGTGAAAAGTTGTCTCGTGAGGCGATGTGATGTCAGCGTGATGGAGCGTGGAATTACTATTGAAGATCTCCCTGCCACTTTTAAATCATTTGTGTGGCAACATTTTGGTTTTCCTGCGGAAATAATAAACGGCGAAAGAGTGACAGACAAGACGAACACAATATGTAAACATTGTAAGAAAACAATTCCGTATACCGCGGCTAACACGAGCACTATGCAAAAACACTTACAGCACCACCACAGCTCTCTACTAACTACTGCACCCGCGACTAGTAGTTAGTAGTACGGCATTTCTTTCTTACAATGTTTACATATTGTGTTCGTCTTGTCTGTCACTCTTTCACTCTTTTCACCTCGACGAGAAATCTCGTCACGCGAGATCTTGTCACACCGTTACTTTCCACATACGCACTGAGCTCTCTTAAAGGAGCCGCAGCACCATTTTACTACAAATGTCTTATCACGCTGATGTGACCGAGCCCGACCCGAACCAGACCATCATTTCCTAAATATCCGTCCGAACTTGGCCTGGCCCGTCGGACTCGGGTCAGGTATCCATGCCTTAGTATGCATCTATCTCGATGCTCTGTGTTTCAGGTATGCATCTATCTCGATGCTCTGTGTTTCAGGTATGCATCTATCTCGATGCTCTGTGTTTCAGGTATGCCTCTTTCTCGATGCTCTGTGTTTCAGGTATGCATCTATCTCGATGCTCTGTGTTTCAGGTATGCATCTATCTCGATGCTCTGTGTTTCAGGTATGCATCTATCTCGATGCTCTGTGTTTCAGGTATGCATCTATCTCGATGCTCTGTGTTTCAGGTATGCATCTATCTCGATGCTCTGTGTTTCAGGTATGCATCTATCTCGATGCTCTGTGTTTCAGGTATGCATCTATCTCGATGCTCTGTGTTTCAGGTATGCATCTATCTCGATGCTCTGTGTTTCAGGTATGCATCTATCTCGATGCTCTGTGTTTCAGGTATGCTTCTATCTCGATGCTCTGTGTTTCAGGTATGCATCTATCTCGATGCTCTGTGTTTCAGGTATGCATCTATCTCGATGCTCTGTGTTTCAGGTATGCATCTATCTCGATGCTCTGTGTTTCAGGTATGCATCTATCTCGATGCTCTGTGTTTCAGGTATGCATCTATCTCGATGCTCTGTGTTTCAGGTATGCATCTATCTCGATGCTCTGTGTTTCAGGTATGCATCTATCTCGATGCTCTGTGTTTCAGGTATGCATCTATCTCGATGCTCTGTGTTTCAGGTATGCATCTATCTCGATGCTCTGTGTTTCAGGTATGCATCTATCTCGATGCTCTGTGTTTCAGGTATGCATCTATCTCGATGCTCTGTGTTTCAGGTATGCATCTATCTCGATGCTCTGTGTTTCAGGTATGCATCTATCTCGATGCTCTGTGTTTCAGGTATGCATCTATCCCGATGCTCTGTGTTTCAGGTATGCATCTATCTCGATGCTCTGTGTTTCAGGTATGCATCTATCTCGATGCTCTGTGTTTCAGGTATGCTTCCATCCCGATGCTCTGTGTTTCAGGTATGCATCTATCTCGATGCTCTGTGTTTCAGGTATGCATCTATCCCGATGCTCTGTGTTTCAGGTATGCATCTATCCCGATGCTCTGTGTTTCAGGTATGCATCTATCTCGATGCTCTGTGTTTCAGGTATGCATCTATCTCGATGCTCTGTGTTTCAGGTATGCATCTATCTCGATGCTCTGTGTTTCAGGTATGCATCTATCTCGATGCTCTGTGTTTCAGGTATGCATCTATCTCGATGCTCTGTGTTTCAGGTATGCATCTATCTCGATGCTCTGTGTTTCAGGTATGCATCTATCTCGATGCTCTGTGTTTCAGGTATGCATCTATCTCGATGCTCTGTGTTTCAGGTATGCATCTATCTCGATGCTCTGTGTTTCAGGTATGCTTCCATCTCGATGCTCTGTGTTTCAGGTATGCATCTATCTCGATGCTCTGTGTTTCAGGTATGCATCTATCTCGATGCTCTGTGTTTCAGGTATGCTTCCATCTCGATGCTCTGTGTTTCAGGTATGCATCTATCTCGATGCTCTGTGTTTCAGGTATGCTTCCATCCCGGTGTATGCCGTGCCCCTGGTGGCTCCGTGGCAGTGTAACCTGGGGGCCGCTCTGCTGTGGCCCCTGCAGCTCTACTGGTTCACGCTGATCTGCAGAGGAGCTCTGCGTCCGTCCGTCCCGGGAGGAAGCTCAGCGTCAACGTTTAGAGACGAGCGCGGCGGCTGCCTGACCGCAAGGAGGTGCTGCAGGTCTCATCAGGAGGATGGACACTGAAGCTGGAGGGAGAGGAGGAGGAGGAGGAGGAGGAGGACGAGGAGGAGGAGGAGAAGAGCCAAAACAGCTGATGCTGCAAATCATCGGTTTACTTCAGACCTGCAAAAACAAGTTTGTCCTCATGTGATGTAAAAACCTCAAGCAGAAATTAAGACGTGTTCAGGTGTTTGTTCAGTGTGTTAGCTACAGTAGACGGCGGTCGGCATGACAACAGTTTGGAGAAGCAGCGGCCGCAGGTTCGACTCCGACCTGCGGCCCTTTGCTGTGTGTCGTTCCCCTCTCTCTCCTCTCTCATGTCTTCTCCTGTCCTGTAAGAATAAAGGCCTTAAATGCCCAAAAAATTATCTTAAAGCGCCCATATTATGCTCATCTTCAGGTTCATAATTGTATTTTAAGGTTGCACCAGAATAGGTACAACAGACACACACACACACAGACACACACACAGACAGACAGACAGACAGACAGACAGACAGACAGACAGACAGACAGACACACACACACACACACACACAGACAGACAGACAGACAGACAGACAGACAGACACACAGACACAGACAGACACACACACCAGACAGACAGACAGACAGACAGACAGACAGACAGACACAGACACACACACACAGACACACACACAGACACACACACACACACACACACACACACACAGACACACAGACACACACACACACACACAGACAGACACACAGACACACACACACACACACACACACACACACACACAGACAGACAGACACAGACAGACAGACACACAGACAGACAGACACACAGACAGACACACACAGAGACACAGACACAGACAGACACACACACACACACACACAGACACACACAGACACACACACACAGACACACACACAGACACACAGACACACACACACACACACACACACACACACACACACACAGACACACACACACACAGACACACACACACAGACACACACACACACACACAGCTCTCCACCAATCAGAGTTGAATTTTCAGAGAGGATAATATGTCACATATTTCAGCCCATAGTTTAGCTAATTAATAAAAATACTTGTTGTGTGTTTCTCAGTAAGGTAGTTGTATTAAAGTGTGATTAAACCTTAAATTCAGCCGTTGTCTCGTGTGATCTTTAGATGTGTTGCTTTTCTCTCATCATTTAAATGAATTTATTTATCTGTTTTTTAATTATTTTCTGATTTATTTAAAATTATTTTCATTAATTTCTAATTATCTTGATTCAAATTTTATATTTTAAA
>JABUOV010000724.1:0-15027 GCA_025617405.1 Perca schrenkii
TGTCCCCTCACTCGCGAACAAAACCCCCAAGGTACTTGAACTCCTTCACTTGGGGTAAGGACTCATTCCCTACCTGGAGAAGGCATTCCATCGGTTTCCTGCTGAGAACCATGGCCTCCGATTTAGAGGTGCTGATCCTCATCCCAACCGCTTCACACTCGGCTGCGAACCGATCCAGTGAGTGCTGAAGGTCACAGGCCGATGATGCCATCAGGACCACATCATCTGCAAGAGCAGCGATGAGATCCCCAGCCCACCGAACTGCAACCCCTCCCCATCCCGACTACGCCTCGATATCCTGTCCATAAATATTACAAACAGGATTGGTGACAAAACGCAGCCCTGGCGGAGGCCAACCCTCACCCGAAATAAGTCCGACTTACTGCCGAGAACCCGGACACAACTCTCACTTTGGTCGTACAGAGATTGGATGGCCCTGAGTAGAACCCCCCTCACCCCCATACTCCCGCAGCACCTCCCACAGTATCTCCCGGGGGACCCGGTCATACGCCTTCTCCAAATCCACAAAACACATGTAGACCGGTTGGGCATACTCCCAGGCCCCCTCCAGGATCCTTGCGAGTAAAGAGCTGGTCCGTTGTTCCACGACCAGGACGGAATCCGCATTGTTCCTCTTCAATCTGAGGTTCGACTATCGGCCGAACCCTCCTTTCCAGCACCTTGGAGTAGACTTTACCAGGGAGGCTGAGAAGTGTGATACCCCTGTAATTGGCACACACCCTCTGGTCCCCCCTTTTTAAAAAAGGGGAACCACCACCCCAGTCTGCCACTCCTTTGGCACTGTTCCAGACCTCCACGCGATGTTGAAGGGAGACGTGTCAACCAGGACAGCCCCTCCACACCCAGAGCCTTGAGCATTTCCGGACGGATCTCATCAATCCCAGGGGCTTTGCCACTGTGTAGTTGTTTGACTACATCAGTGACCTCCGCCTGGGAAATCGACTGACAATCCCCCGTCATCCTCCAGCTCTGCCTCTAACATAGAGGCGTATTAGTCGGATTCAGGAGTTCCTCAAAAGTGCTCCTTCCACCGCCCTATTACCTCCTCAGTTGAGGTCAACAGTGTCCCATCCTTACTGTACACAGCTTGGATGGTTCCCCCTTCCCCCCCCTCCTGAGGTGGCGAACAGTTTTCAGAAGCACTTTGGTGCCGACCGAAAGTCCTTCTCCATGTCTTCTCGAACTTCTCCCACACCCGCTGCTTTGCCTCTTTCACGGCAGAGGCTGCAGCCCTTCGGGCCCTTCGGTACCCTGCATCTGCCTCCGGAGTCCTCTGGGATAACATATCCCGGAAAGACTCCTTCTTCAGTCGGACGGCTTCCCTGACCACCGGTGTCCACCACGGTGTTCGTGGGTTACCGCCCCTTGAGGCACCTAAGACCCTAAGACCACAGCTCCCCGCCGCAGCTTCAGCAATGGAAACTTTGAACATTGTCCACTCGGGTTCAATGCCCCCAGCCTCCACAGGGATGCACGAAAAGCTCCGCTGGAGTGCGAGTTGAAAAGTCCGTTGGACAGGGGCCTCCTCAGGCGTTCCCAATTTACCCGCACTACGTTTGGGCTTACCAGGTCTGTCAGAGTCTTCCCCACCCCCTGACCCAACTCACCACCAGATGGTGATCGGTTGACAGCTCTGCCCCTCTCTTCACCCGAGTGTCCAAAACATACGGCCTCAGATCAGATGAAACGATTATAAAATCGATCATTGACCTTCGGCCTTCGGCCTAGGGTGCTTACTTCACACAGGGTGTTTACTTCACACAAGATGGCGCCGCAGACGGTCGACTCGGTGTGTTTGTGCGTGTTGTTTTGTTTTGTTTTGTGTTTTAACTTTGTTTTTTGCGATGATACCCGGATCGCTTTCTCAGAGAAAGAGCTCTTTAACATCAGGGGAACAACGCCAGAGGATTTATTTCCTACTTTTCTTCTCCCTTCACTGGAAATTGTGGACATTCTAGTCAAGGTGCGCTCACCTTTGCTCACGCAGTGAAACGCCCGGAGGAGAGGGAAACGGGCTGGTGCGCTGGTGCGTCTCCGCCAGCGAGGATTACGCACACCGTTACCGGGCACATTTCTCTCTAACGTGCGCTCACTGCCCAACAAACTGGAGGAATTACAACTGCTGTTGGTTGGAAACAGGGACTTTTCTTCATCTGCTGTTTTGTGCTTCACGGAGACGTGGCTCTGTGGATTAATACCGGACTCTGCGCTGCAGCTGGCAGGCTTCCAACTCTACAGAGCGGACAGAGACACGGACCTCTCCGGCAAAACTAAAGGTGGAGGAATCTGTTTCTACATCAATAGCGGGTGGTGCAACGACGTGACAGTGATCCAACAGTATTGTTCTCCTGAACTGGAATCTTACATCATAAACTGTAAGCCTTTTTATTCACCCCGTGAGTTCCATTCATTCATTCTGGTCGGTGTTTACATCCCGCCGCAGGCCCAACGTGCAGGTCGCACAGCGCATGCTTGCCGACCAGATACTATGTGTGGAGCGGACCAACCCGGACTCCCTAGTTATTGTCCTTGGTGACTTTAACAAAGGAAACCTCACTCATGTACTACCTAAATACAGACAGCATATTAAATGCCCGACTAGAGAGGAGAACATTCTGGATCACTGTTACACCACAGTCAGGGATGCTTTTCACGCCGTCCCCCGTGCTGCACTTGGACACTCTGACCATGTCATGGTCCACCTGATCCCCCACCTACAGGCAGAAACTAAAGCTCTGCAAACCTGTTGTGAGGACATCAAGGAAGTGGACCAGTGTAGCTGTGGAGGATCTACAGGCGTGCTTGGACTCTACTGACTGGGATGTGTTCAGGACTGCTACCAACAGTCTGGATGAGTACACAGAGGCTGTGACGTCATACATCAGCTTCTGTGAGGACTGCTGTGTTCCATCATGCACCAGGGTGAGTTTCAACAATGACAAACCCTGGTTCACAGCCAAACTCAGAAGGCTAAGGTTGGACAAGGCAGAGGCGTTCAGGAGTGGAGACAAAAACAGACTTAAAGTAGCAAAGTACAAGTTTAGCAAGGCGGTAAAGAGGCTAAAAAACGGTACTCTGAGAAACTCCGAAACCAGTTCTCAGCAAACAACTCTGCTTCTGTCTGGAGAGGGCTTAAACAAATCACCAGCTTCAAGCCTAAAGTCTCCCACTCCACCAACGACCGACGCCTAGCCAACAAACTTAATGAGTTCTACTGTCGCTTTGAAGGACAAAGGGTCGGTCCTGTAACCATCCCCCCTCAACACCTCCCAACAAAGGGTCTTCCCTGATTCCATCCCCCAGCGACACCTCCCAACAGCTACAGCTACAGTGCATCACCTCCACCTCCCCCCACCTTAAGGTCCCCCCCCTCCACCTCCCCACCCACCTCAGCGACGACTCTCTCCATCAATGAGAAGACGTCAACAGACTGTTCAGGAGACAGAACCCCAGGAAAGCTGCTGGACCGGATGCTGTCTCCCCCATCCAGCTTGAAGCACTGCGCTGACCAGCTGTCTCCGGTGTTCACAGACATTTTCAACACCTCGCTGGAGACATGTCACGTGCCAGCCTGCTTCAAGACCTCAACTAATCATCCCCGTTCCCAGAAGCCAAGGACCACAGGACTTAATGACTTCAGACCCGTCGCCCTGACCTCTGTGGTTATGAAGTCCTTTGGCGCCTTGTGCTTTCACACCTAAAAGCCATCACCGACACCCTCCTGGACCCCCTGCAGTTTGCCTACAGAGCCAATAGGTCTGTAGATGATGCAGTCAACCTGGCCCTCCACTACATCCTCCGGCACCTGGACTCTGCAGGAACCTACGCCAGGATCCTGTTTGTGGACTTCAGCTCTGCCTTCAACACCATCATCCCAGCTCTGCTCCAGGAGAAGCTCTCCCAGCTTGGTGTGCCTGACTCCACCTGCAGGTGGATCACTGACTTCCTGTCTGACAGGAAGCAGCATGTGAAGCTGGGGGAAAGACATCTCCGACTCACAGACCATCAGCACCGGATCCCCTCAGGGCTGTGTTCTTTCTCCTCTACTCTTCTCCCTGTACACCAACAGCTGCACTTCCAGTCACCAGTCTGTCAAGCTTCTAAAGTTCGCGGACTGACACCTCCCTCATCGGACTCATCTCTGATGGAGACGAGTCCGCCTACAGGTCGGAGGCTGACCACCTGGTGACCTGGTGCAAGCAAAACAACCTAAAGCTCAACGCTCTAAAGACAGTGGAGATGGTTGTGGACTTCAGGAAGAATTCTGCCCCACCTGCCCCTATCACACTCTGTGACTCCACAATTAACATTGTGGAGTCTTTCCGTTTCCTGGGAACTACCATCTCCCAAGACCTCAAGTGGGAGCTGAACATCAGCTCCCTCGTCAAGAAAGCACAACAGAGGATGTACTTCCTGCGGCAGCTGAAGAAATTCAGCCTGCCAAAGACAATGATGGTGCACTTCTACACAGCCATCATTGAGTCCATCCTCACATCCTCCATCACCATCTGGTACGCTGCTGCCACTGCCAAGGACAAGGGCAGACTGCAGCGTGTCATTCGGTCAGCTGAGAAGGTGATTGGCTGCAATCTCCCACCGCTCCAGGACCTTTACGCCACCAGGACTCTGAAGCGTGCTGGAAAGATTGTGGCTGATCCCTCCCACCCCCGGACACAAACTCTTTGAGCTACTCCCCTCTGGCAGGGAGGCTGAGGTCCATCAGGACCAAGACCTCACGTCACAAGGACAGCTTTTTTCCCCTCCGCCACTAGCCTTATTAACAAGGCCCGGAATCCCACCCTGACTCTCTCCACACCCACCTCTGGCTCTACATGCCACTGTACTTAATCTGCTCTTTTTTATCTTAACTGTTACTCTTATTTTATTATGTTACATCCTGTGTGTGTACATATACACATATATTTATATATTTATACTTATATTGTCTGTTCTGTTAACCTGTTTGTTTAACTTATTTTAGATAATGTGTGACATGCACCTACGACACCAAAACAAATTCCTTGTATGTGTAAAAAATGTACTTGGCAATAAAGCTTTTCTGATTCTGATTCTGATTCTGATTCTGATTCTGATTCTGATTCTCTGGTACCAGGTACACTTATGAGCATCCCTATGTTCGAACATGGTGTTTGTTATAGACAATCCATGACTAGCACAGAAGTCCAACAACAAACAACCACTCTGGTTTAGATCAGGAGGCCGTTTCCTCCCAATCACGCCTCTCCATGTATCTCCATCATTGCCCACGTGCGCGTTGAAGTCCCCCAGCAGAACAATGGAGTCCCCCACTGGCGCCCCATGCAGGACTCCACTCAGGTCTCCAAGAAGGCCGAATACTCCGAACTCCTGTTTGGTGCATATGCACAAACAACAGTCAGAGTTTTTCCCCCACCACCCGCAGGCGTAGGGAGGCGACCCTCTCGTCCCACCGGGGTAAACTCCAACGTAGCGGCGCTTAGCCGGGGGGCTTGTTAGTATCCCCACACCCGCCCGGCGCCGCACACCCTGAGCAACTCCGGAGAAGAAAAGAGTCCAACCCCCTATCCAGAGAGTGCGGTTCCAGAACCGAGACTATGCGTTGAGGTAAGCCCCACCAGATCTAACCGGTAGCGCTCCACCTCCCGCACCAGTTCCGGCTCCTTCCCCCACAGAGAGGTGACGTTCCATGTCCCCAAAGCCAGCGTCTGCTGCCCGGGTCTGGTCCGTCGAGGCCCCTGACCTTCACTGCCACCCATGTGGCAGCGCACCTGACCCCAGCGGTTCCTCCCACAGGTGGTGGGCCCATGGGATGGAGACAGAGGTGCCACGTAGCTTGTTCAGGCTGTGCCCGGCCGGGCTCCGTGGCAAACCCGGCCACCAGGCGCTCGCCGAAGAGCCCTCCGTCTGGGCCTGGCTCCAGACGGGGGCCCCGGGCTTCCTCCGGGCAGGGTCACTCCATCCCTTCCTCGTTTTATTTTCCATACATAGTTATTTAAAAACGCAATTTTCTAATTTTGCAGTTGATGAATATTAATAGCAAAGACTAAAGGGAAAAAAAAACATGAGTATATTTATGTGTGGGACTTAGTTTGATTTAAAATCACACTGCATTATTAGTTGTTTTAAATAAATTACTTTTTTGAAATATCAATTTATTTTAGGCCTAACATACTAATTATTATATTCAGAAGATGATCCTCATATCAATCACCGTGGTTACAGCTGGGAGCCATCCTAACCTTTGTAGCCTTTACTGAGACTACCTTTTCAAAATTAAGAAGGGACTAGTTTTAAGAAGCATTTTCAGGAAATTAAAAGGATAAGCAGATTGTTGCCGAGGTTTTTGTTCACAGAGTAAGATGTATAAAGCTTTGTTTGGGTATGTTTACATATACAACATGTGTTTTGGCATTTTTGGCACACTTCTACCTCAGCCCTACTGCACAAAGACAAAACTCACACATCTCATTCAACCATTTCACAAGCTGAGAAAAGGGTCATGACATGGGTCAGAGCAGTGGTTCCCAACCTTTTTTTCCTTGGTGCCCCCCCCCCTACTCATGTCTAAGAAAAGCTGACCCCCCCCCCTTTGAAACTGAAGTTGAGGTAACTCTCGATATAGAGCTGGGTCAGAGGATATCAGAGGTCATAAATGATGAACCAATCCATCGGCTCTGCTCCTATAGGCCCAATGGTGTTCATATGGACAACATGCACCTTTGGCTGGAAGGCCCGTGTTGAAAGTGTGTCTTATCATTTAGAGCAGACACCCACGGTGAATCAGATGGTTTATGTTATACAAGGCTGCATTACAGAGCATATTAATATGACTGTCATGAAGGTTGTGTAGAGGAATAGAAAACAGTCTCTCCAGGCAAGCACATGGTCTGCTCTATCTTTATTCTCCATGCCAAGTATGAGCTCTTATCCTCTGGCAGAAGATATGGGTAAACTTAACATTTCTAAACTATAGGCCTAATTTGGACCTACCTCAATTAAAACTTTAAATAATGTTGCTTGAGATTGAGGGTGTGCAATAGCTTCATGATATGAAGCATGGTTGTGTTGCTCTTGTCACTGTTTGTGAAAGATGAGCAATAGATTGTTGCTGTGTGATGTGCTTCAGTCTAGCCTATATCCCTTTGTTCATGTTGTTTTTTTATTGTAAGTATGTCAGCTGTATGATAAAACAATATGTCAAGTGTTATTTGTGAAGCATTTGAAACTCAAGGCAAATATCCCTCTGGGGACAATAAAGTATCTCCTGCTAAGTGGTCTCCATGATGTGTAAAAATTAAAACGTTGTCGTAGGACTATAGCAAACACATCGTTGGAAAGGTCTCAACCTGGAGAGTAACATATGTCAGTCTGAAGGGGATACATTACTCCTGCTTTGAAATATTGACCTCTGAACCTTGAACCCAGTCCATGTATGAAGGCCTGTCATTTAGCAACAGAAGGTGCTACACACATAAGACCAGCTGTTATAGAAAGCTCTGGACCTCAGCTGTCATGTAGATATGGTCACCAAATTGTACCTACTGTAAGCACTGTCAAATATGGTAATAAGCTATTTTCACCTATTTAACAATTTGATTTTTAAAATCTGATAACACCAGTGTGTTCTCCATACCAAAAAACCCCAGGGTGTATCCAAAATTATACACTGCCAACTTCTACTTATGAGAAATATACCAATATACTTTAAAACTACAACTCCCATAAGAAACGCCACAGAAGCTGTTACAAAGCTTGAGCACTTGTAATTCTTCCAGGGTGGGTGGGGGGACTCGTTCGGCTCCTGTTTCTGCTGTCTGCCGTGAAATGGCTTGATTCCATTTCAGATTGAGGGCCGTCCCGCCGGCCGGCCGAACACACAAAAATATGAGACAAACACATGAAACTGTATTTTAATATTATAACTATCTTTATTGTTTAACTCCTCAAATACAACGTTACAAAAAAACATCAATATTACGAATATTATATATTTTTATCTTCGTATCCGCTGAGCGGGACGTACTACGTCACTTCCGGAGTTTTCCGCGGATTCGTTTAAATGTTATTATGGTTCATAACTTACCGGAACAAAACTGAGCAACGTGTTGTTGCTGGTGACACAATCACTGACTGTATATATGTATATTGAAGTAATACTGACCACTGACTGTATATATGTATATTGAAGTGATACTGATCACTGACTGTATATATGTATATTGAAGTAATACTGACCACTGACTGTATATATGTATATTGAAGTGATACTGACCACTGACTGTATATATGTATATTGAAGTGATACTGACCACTGACTGTATATATGTATATTGAAGTGATACTGACCACTGACTGTATATATGTATATTGAAGTGATACTGACCACTGACTGTATATATGTATATTGAAGTGATACTGACCACTGACTGTATATATGTATATTGAAGTGATACTGACCACTGACTGTATATATGTATATTGAAGTGATACTGACCACTGACTGTATATATGTATATTGAAGTGATACTGACCACTGACTGTATATATGTATATTGAAGTCATACTGACCACTGACTGTATATATGAATATTGAAGTGATACTGACCACTGACTGTATATATGTATATTGAAGCGATCATGGCGTTAAAGACCAGCTGATGGCTGCCTGATTCTTTGAAATGAATGGCCGCATTGCATTGGGGGATAGGCCTATCGGCTTTGAATGCGTCCAGCTCGGATCATATCGTTATATTCTGTATAACAGCATATACTGTAATATTTCACCGGTAATAAGACCGAAATAATATTATTAAAGTAAAGAAATGAATACCATGATTACATCTAAATAAATGTTGTTAGATGTAGCGTTATAGTTTAAAAATATAAATCAACAAAAAAAGCAACCCAGCTTCCCTGGCCGAAATAGACCGAAATAATAACATTAAAGAAATACATATAAACCATGATAATATCTCTTGAATAATGTTGATTAAAACAGCGTTTATTGGGCTAAAAATACCAATAATAACTGTCACAGATTTCGAGTTAAGGGGCGGGGTGTGTTTTTTTTCTTTTGTCGATATCCGACGGTGAGGGAATAACATGAATGTCTATCTGACGGACCCCTCGTCGAAAAAATGACGTTAAGGGTACCCCTATTTCGTTGAAACTTGACGCCAGGGTCCTTGACCATGCGTCATACATTTGACGAGTAGGGAGTGAGACTGTGTTGGCGTCAAATGTGGTATTTATTTTCTCAAAATAAAAAACTGCGTCTATCATTTTAGTGACGAAGAAATATTTTTCACAGAAAGAGGAAGAGGAGTGATGTTTCTGAGGAGGAGCAGCCATACAGATCCAGAACCAGAGCTGGACTGAAGACAGCCAATCAGAGCAGCTCTGAACAAAGTAAGTCTGTCCATCTGTCTGCTGATGTCTTCATGTCTGAACACACCACTGGTTGTTGTAATACTGAGACATGGGTTGAGTCAGACAGCACAGACTAGGGCTACACAACATATCGTTTTTTTATTGTTGATTAGTGTTAATTAATGCAATATACACATCAAGAAAGATACTCAGATTTTTCATTCTCATTCTTTTTTGGTCTTTTATATCCATTTCAATTCAATTCAATTCAATTTTATTTATAGTATCAAATCATAACATAGGTTATCTCGAGACACTTTACAGATAGAGTAAGTCTAGACCACACTCTATAATTTACAAAGCCCCAACAATATTCCAACATCCATCCATCCATCCATCCATCCATCCATCTTCGTCCGCTTATCCGGTGTCGGGTCGAGGGGGGAGCAGCTCCAGCAGGGGGCCCCAAACTTCCCTTTCCCGAGCAACATTAACCAGCTCCGACTGGGGGATCCCGAGGCGTTCCCAGGCCAAGTTGGAGATATAATCCCTCCACCTAGTCCTGGGTCTTCTCCGGGGCCTCCGCCCAGCTGGGATGTGCCTTGAACACCTCCCTAGGGAGGCGCCCAGGGGGCATCCTTACCAGATGCCCGAACCACCTCAACTGGCTCCTTTCGGCGCAAAGGAGCAGCGGCTCTACTCCCGAGCTCCTCACGGATGACTGAGCTTCTCACCCTATCTCTAAGGGAGACGCCAGCCACCCTCCTGAGGAAACCCATTTCGGCCGCTTGTACCCTGGATCTCGTTCTTTCGGTCATGACCCAGCCTTCATGACCATAGGTGAGGTAGGAACAAAAACTGACCGGTAGATCGAGAGCTTTGCCTTCTGGCTCAGCTCTCTTTTCGTCACAACGGTGCGATAGATGGAATGTAATACCGCACCCGCTGCGCCGATTCTCCGACCAATCTCCCGCTCCATTGTCCCCTCACTCGCGAACAAAACCCCAAGGTACTTGAACTCCTTCACTTGGGGTAAGGACTCATTCCCTACCTGGAGAAGGCATTCCATCGGTTTCCTGCTGAGAACCATGGCCTCCGATTTAGAGGTGCTGATCCTCATCCCAACCGCTTCACACTCGGCTGCGAACCGATCCAGTGAGTGCTGAAGGTCAAAGGCCGATGATGCCATCAGGACCACATCATCTGCAAAGAGCAGCGATGAGATCCCCAGCCCACCGAACTGCAACCCCTCCCCATCCCGACTACGCCTCGATATCCTGTCCATAAATATTACAAACAGGATTGGTGACAAGCGCAGCCCTGGCGGAGGCCAACCCTCACCCGAAATAAGTCCGACTTACTGCCGAGAACCCGGACACAACTCTCACTTTGGTCGTACAGAGGTGGATGGCCCTGAGTAGAGACCCCCTCACCCCCATACTCCCGCAGAACCTCCCACAGAATCTCCCGGGGGACCCGGTCATACGCCTTCTCCAAATCCACAAAACACATGTAGACCGGTTGGGCATACTCCCAGGCCCCCCTCCAGGATCCTTGCGAGTAAAGAGCTGGTCCGTTGTTCCACGACCAGGGACGGAATCCGCATTGTTCCTCTCCACTCTGAGGTTCGACCATCGGCCGACCCCTCCTTTCCCGCCCCTTGGAGTAGACTTTACCAGGGAGGCTGAGAAGTGTGATACCCCTGTAATTGGCACACACCCTCTGGTCCCCCCTTTTTTAAAAAGGGGAACCACCACCCCAGTCTGCCACTCCTTTGGCACTGTTCCAGACTTCACGCAATGTTGAAGAGACGTGTCAACCAGGACAGCCCCTCCACACCCAGAGCCTTGAGCATTTCCGGACGGATCTCATCAATCCCAGGGGCTTTGCCACTGTGTAGTTGTTTGACTACATCAGTGACCTCCGCCTGGGAAATCGACGACAATCCCCCGTCATCCTCCAGCTCTGCCTCTAACATAGAGGGCGTATTAGTCGGATTCAGGAGTTCCTCAAAGTGCTCCTTCCACCGCCCTATTACCTCCTCAGTTGAGGTCAACAGTGTCCCATCCTTACTGTACACAGCTTGGATGGTTCCCCGCTTCCCCCTCCTGAGGTGGCGAACAGTTTTCCAGAAGCACTTTGGTGCCGACCGAAAGTCCTTCTCCATGTCTTCTCCCACACCCGCTGCTTTGCCTCTTTCACGGCAGAGGCTGCAGCCCTTCGGGCCCTTCGGTACCCTGCAACTGCCTCCGGAGTCCTCTGGGATAACATATCCCGGAAAGACTCCTTCTTCAGTCGGACGGCTTCCCTGACCACCGGTGTCCACCACGGTGTTCGTGGGTTACCGCCCCTTGAGGCACCTAAGACCCTAAGACCACAGCTCCCCGCCGCAGCTTCAGCAATGGAAACTTTGAACATTGTCCACTCGGGTTCAATGCCCCCCAGCCTCCACAGGGATGCACGAAAAGCTCCGCTGGAGGTGCGAGTTGAAAGTCCGTTGGACAGGGGCCTCCTCAGACGTTCCCAATTTACCCGCACTACACGTTTGGGCTTACCAGGTCTGTCCAGAGTCTTCCCCCCACCCCCCTGACCCAACTCACCACCAGATGGTGATCGGTTGACAACTCTGCCCCTCTCTTCACCCGAGTGTCCAAAACATACGGCCTCAGATCAGATGAAACGATTATAAAATCGATCATTGACCTTCGGCCTAGGGTGCTCTGGTACCAGGTACACTTATGAGCATCCCTATGTTCGAACATGGTGTTTGTTATAGACAATCCATGACTAGCACAGAAGTCCAACAACAAACAACCACTCTGGTTTAGATCAGGGAGGCCGTTCCTCCCAATCACGCCTCTCCATGTGTCTCCATCATTGCCCACGTGCGCGTTGAAGTCCCCCAGCAGAACAATGGAGTCCCCCACTGGCGCCCCATGCAGGACTCCACTCAAGGTCTCCAAGAAGGCCGAATACTCCGAACTCCTGTTTGGTGCATATGCACAAACAACAGTCAGAGTTTTCCCCCCACCACCCGCAGGCGTAGGGAGGCGACCCTCTCGTCCACCGGGGGTAAACTCCAACGTAGCGGCGCTTAGCCGGGGGGCTTGTTAGTACCCCCACACCCGCCCGGCGCCGCACACCCTGAGCAACTCCGGAGAAGAAAAGAGTCCAACCCCTATCCAGGAGTACGGTTCCAGAACCGAGACTATGCGTAGAGGTAAGCCCCACCAGATCTAACCGGTAGCGCTCCACCTCCCGCACCAGTTCCGGCTCCTTCCCCCACAGAGAGGTGACGTTCCACGTCCCCCAAAGCCAGCGTCTGCTGCCCGGGTCTGGTCCGTCGAGGCCCCCTGACCTTCACTGCCACCCATGTGGCAGCGCACCCGACCCCAGCGGTTCCTCCCACAGGTGGTGGGCCCATGGGATGGAGACAGAGGTGCCACGTAGCTTGTTCGGGCTGTGCCCGGCCGGGCTCCGTGGCAAACCCGGCCACCAGGCGCTCGCCGAAGAGCCCTCCGTCTGGGCCTGGCTCCAGACGGGGGCCCCGGGCTTCCTCCGGGCAGGGTCACTCTATCCCTTCCTCGTTCTATCATGGGGTTTTTGAACCATTCTTTGTCTGGCCCCTCACCTGAGACCACTTTGCCTTGGGAGACCCTACCAGGAGCACAAAGCTCCAGACAACACAGCCCTCAGGTTCACAGAGACACCCAAACCTCTCCACCACGATAAGGTGATGGTTCACGGTTCCAACAATTACAGTAATTCCCTCAAGAGCAAGCAGTGTGACAGTGGCGAGGAAAAACTCCCTCTTGGGAAGAAACCTCGGACAGACCCAGGCTCTTGAGAGCAGCTCAGTGTATCAAAGGAAGGAAGTCCCCCGGCAGTCTAGAACTATAACAGCGTAACTAGAACAGGTAACTAAGAGAGACAGGTCATAAGGAGAGGAATCTGGTCGGGCTTAGAACTCTCCCCCTGCCGGATCGGGCTTGGCTGGCCTGCCTCCCTCTACTTTGTTATATTATTAATCTAACAATTATGAAGAGAAGCAGTTGGGCCAGTTAGGTGAACACTGCAACTCCTCACTCCCTAACTATAAGCTTTATCAAATAGAAGAGTTTTAAGTTCATTCTTGAAAGCGATTACAGTTTCTGCCCCCCGAACCCAGATCGGGAGCTGGTTCCATACACTGTAAAAAATTATTTCCCCTTTTTGTTTTGGGGTCAAGTCAACTTTCAACTCAAAACTTTTCAATACTTTTGTTAAGATAACACACATATCTGTGTTTTGCTCAGAAATTCTAATCCACAGTTGACAAAAACTGAGTAATGCTTGTCTTCTCAAATGTAAGTTGAAGTTCACCCAGGGTTCACCACGCTACGTCATTTTTGCACATGTGCAGAGCGGCAGACCATGTTAGTCAACGTCTCCGAGGACCGAGCGCGAGAAGCGAGCTGACCGTTGCCGTAAGTAAACTTTTAACTTTTTCTACAGTCTAATATTTCAGTATGGCTTGAGTTTTGTTTTTGCTAAGCTAAAGTTTTTAACGAAATACTGTGAACTGACCATTCAAACCTACAGTATAACGTGCAAGCCCTTAGTTTCAAAAACTTAGCTAGCTAAGTGGTGTGTGTGCGTGTGTGCGTGTGTGTGTGTGTGCGTGTGTGTATTACGGGAAAAGAACAAACATTGCTCATTAATTAGCTAGTAGTAGCTAGCTAGCTATGTAATCCTCTGAATGTAAGTTAGTTAGCCCTTATGTTGACTAGCTAGCTGGTTTGTTCGATGAAGGCTGTATATCTATGGATGAAGGCATGCATGGGGGAAATGTTTTCTTTTGAATTTCTGTCATGGCTAAATATGCAGGCTGAGGGTGGTTTAATTTAGGCACGCTTGTCCGAACATGTTCTGATAACGTATCTTTTGCATATGGTCAGATGTGACAAATGAGCTATGACGTTGAAACACGTTAACTAGTTTAAACAAGCAAGATACTATTTTTTTTATCATGAATTGTGCGCCCACTTTTGCTCTAGATTTAGCGACTTTTCAAACCCCCGTTTTTCACGAAAGCGACTAGCCACAAATCTGGCGACTTTCTGTTGAAAAGACGCCAGTATTGTCCGGCGAGCAGGCAAGGTATTTCTCTGTTGTGTCCGCCAAAACAGTCTGTGACTGAGGAGCAGCCCACCCCCCCTCTGCTTTCTCCTCCTCTGCAGCAGCACTGATCAGGCAGGTAGCTAGAAGGGGAGGGGGTGCGGGGGCCGGGGTAGGTAGGAGAGACAGCGGGACGTCGGAGGGAGCTACATAAGTAATACTTAGAATGTAATATAAATTCACGTAGTGAGTTTGTGATTATTTTGGCTAAAGATTTATAGTCTCTCATATCCTCTTCCCCAACCGTCATTTTAATAACTAAATGAAGTGAAACGTTAACGTGAATATTATCAATAATAATAATATTGAAGTAGTGAACTATTTATAGTTCTCAATCTGAAATATTCATTACTCACGCTACTGTGTGTGTGTGTGTGTGTGTGTGTGTGTGTGTGTGTAATGAAGTGAAGGTTATCAGACTGACTTGCTTTGCTTTTCTTTGGATAGATGTAGGCCTTAGTACACTAGGGGAAAGGGCTG
>JABUOV010000725.1:0-15013 GCA_025617405.1 Perca schrenkii
AGCTGCTCCAACAACCACAGCTGCAGCAACGACAACCACAGCTGCTCCAACAACAACCACAGAAGCACCAACAACAACCACAGCTGCAGCAACAACAACGACAGCTGCAGCAACAACAACAAACAAAGAAGCAGCAACGACAACCACAGCTTCACCAATGACAATCACTACTCTTCCATCAACAACCACAGCTGCCCAAACAACAACCACAGAAGCAGCAACGATAACCACAGCTAACCCAACAACAACCACAGCTGCAGCAACGACAACCACAGCTGCCCTAACAACAGCAGCACCTACAACTGCAGCACCTAATACTGTAGCACCTACAACAGCAGCAGCTACAACTTCTGCACCTACAACAACAGCACATACGACAACAGCTGTGCCTACAACAGCTTCATCTACAACAGCTGCATCTTCAACAGCTGCACCCATCACTTTGGCCCTTGAACCTGTTTATAGCCTCTCAGTAGACTTGGGAGGAGAACCTTTCTCAGATGCCCTTAATGACCCAAGCAGCAGTGAATTCATAAACCTTGAAAAACGAGTCATAAATACGGTGAGTTCATTTTCAAATTCATCATTTGGCATTGAATGTCATTGTTTTACCTTAAAAGACAAATCTCTTGAGATGAGTGCACTTTCAAATTAATAATTTGGCATTGAATGTCATTGTTTTACCTTAAAAGACAAATCTCTTAATATGAAAATTAATTTCAGTCAAAGTTGCATAACTGTGTAATTGAATATTATGAATACTGTATTTGAAAATGAATTAAGGTCTTTAAATAATGTTTCCTTTTTGCAGTGTTCTGCGATATACAAAAAAGAATTTGGAAACAAGTTTGACCACTGCAAAGTGAAAAAGTTCAGGTAAAATATTTTTCACAGTTTTTACTAAATATGCAGGATTTGTTTCTTGACACAAGGCATGTTATATCATTATTTAACACACGGCCCTTTTGGTTTGATGATATAGTGCCTTACCTCCAACACGAGCGACTGGAACTGAAGCAGCTATTGAGGTTGTGTTCAAAAGGACTACTCCTATTGCAGATCTCCCACAGAATAATGTCATTGCTGAAGTCTTAGTAAAAGCTGTGACTAATACAAACAATACTTTCAATGTGAGCATAAATCCAGCCTCAGTCACAGTACTAGGTAAGTAAACAAATGTTTCTTTATCATTATGTAAAACATATTAATAATAATAATAATAATATTAGGTTATTACACAAGACAGAAAGATTCATAAAGACAACTTCCGTGTTGTATAGCTCAAACCACAGAGGATGAGCTATTCTCTATGCTACCTTGTGTATACAATTGTACATATAATTGTAGTTTTTAAGCCTTTTAATAATGGTTCTTATAAATCTGTGAAACTGGCGTCAAAGTCATTTTGATACTAAACAAGAAAGAACATTCTACTTGGGCAACAATACTTATTTACATATTCTTAAAATATTTGTTTTTACAGATGGTCCAATTCCAGCTACAACCACAGCACCTACAACTGCTGCACCTACGACTGCAACAGCTACATCTACCTCACTAACAACTGGCATATCAACTACTGCTTCACCTACAACAGCAGCACCTATCACTGCTGCACCTACAACTGCAGCACCTACAACAGCAAGGGTGTCTTTCAGATCTGTTCAAAGCACATTTACAAATGACTTGCTAAATCCATCATCTACAGCTTTTAAAAATCGGGCTGCAATGATAAAGGGACAGGTAAGAACACTCACTCAGCAGTTTACATATAAAAAGGTCACTTATTCAAATATCCAACCGAGGCATCAAGGGGAATATGTTAAAACAGATTAAACTACACCTCGCTCCAGCTCACTGTACAACTTATCTCTTACACACATTTCAAGGTTCCAATGCAAGAGTAAAAAGTATTTAAATCCAACTTCTTTTCTCTTTATGCAGCTTGAACCTATTTTCCTTAGGACATTCCCTTCCTCCTTCAAGACCTTGGAAGTGGTTTCATTCAGGTAATTTGTTAAGATGTATCCTGTTACAATTTAAGAATAGTGGACTTTATCCCTCTTTACCCCATTAGGAGACATTAAGGAACAGTGTGAAATACCCTATATAATCATTCTATCACCCCTTTCAGAATAGCAGACTCTCATATTTTAAATAATATTTTTGTTTATCTTTCTGCAGGAGTGGATCAGTCATCAACACCATTGACCTTAACTTTGTAAGCCCATTGGCTCCTAATAACACTCAGATTGCAAGCACTTTGATCAACACAGCTTCAAGCGTCAGCGGCTTCGACATTGAAGGCAGCTCCATCAACGTGAATGGCATCTGTAAGCATTATTGAGTGATACTTGATCAAGATTAAGGTCAAATTTGCACAACTGATTGTTAAACTAATGTTTCGTTTCCATTTTCCTCATTTACAGCGTCAAGTGGAGTAAGCCAGAAGATGAGTCTCGTCACCGCATCCTGCCTTGTACTGTTGTCATGGCTACTGTCAAGCCAACAATAGCATCCGTGCTGATTTCCTTTAGAAAACATGACTGCCATCACTGGCATGAAAATGGACTTTGTTGTCAGTAAAAATCCAAAATTCTTGAATGTCTGAAGTCTTTTACAGCTTTGGATGAACCTGCTGTCAAATTCAACTTTTAAGCACTTGGTCAATGGAACCATTACTAGAATAGTAAGCCACATAATATAACATTAGGCTCTGGAATGTCAGAAAATAATTGCACTATTAATATATATTATATATAGTCTTTACTTATATATATATATATATTAGGGGTGTGCAAAGCAGCCGGTATTTGTATCTGTATTTGTATTTGTTGAGGGGGGAAAAGTATTTGTATTTGTATTTGTATTCGAGTAAAATTCAAAATAGGCGTAAAATTACAGTTTTTTTGCATTACACTTCTAATTTACGTGTAAATATGTGTAAGTATTCTTTAATTATATCCATTATAATAATTATGCCAGCTAATATAGGTGATTGAAACTGACTTGCAGGGGCAGAACATGGCTGTGATGATTTGGTGCTGGTGGGGGGATTTGTACTTGTGGGGGGGTTGGCAGACAGTACCAGGAGGAGAGGATGCTTTAAGTGCATGTGATTATGCATAGCAGATGTTGACATATGTTTGATATCTCTGCCTCTGCTTATTTGACTTTTGCACACATTACATATCACTTTGGTTTTATCTGCAGCAATGAGTGTAAAATGCTTCCACACAGAACACGTTTTTTTGGCTGGTGGAGGACCAAGAGATGGCTCACCAGCAGCCACACTCTATTTCTATTTGGTTGCCCAAATCCATGTGGGGAGTTTCAGCTAAGTGAATGAGTGACGGGTAGCTATGCTAAGGTTAACTAGCCTAGCCTGTAGCCTACATTTTGCTGTCTGCAAAAGACAGAGTAACTTAAACGTACCATATAACTCCCACAAGTGCATTCAATTCGACACAACTACACAATCATTTTACCTTTTTAACCGAACGTTAATGTTACTCTGTCAACAGACTATTGTCTAAATGACCGAGCTAACAGAGCTACGTAAACAGAGCGAACATGAGAGCACCCGATTGCAGACGTCAATAACGCAGCGTAATGGAATAATCTCCCGATCAAACTCCGCTCCCCGAAAGTTATAAACTACCTCCGGAACCCAGTTAATGTACGAAAAATCTATTCAACAAAAATAGTGATGCAGTTAAGTGTTTTTTCGCTCAGCCGAGCCCTCTCTGTTGCTGTGTAAAGCAGCCTGTCAGTCACCTCTTTTACTCTTTTCCCCGACTCCTGAACGTCACTCACTCATCCGGGCATGCACCGCGGTCTCATGAGGAAACGCAGCTTTTTCATATAAAGTTTTTCTTGTTCCCGAATACAAATATTTTTTAAAGTATTTGTTCGAAATAAGTATTCGTAAAAAACACGTTATTTGTGCCTTTCCGAATACCGTATTCGGGTTCGGCTCCACTCCTAATATATATATATATATATATATATATATATATATATATATATGTGTGTGTGTGTGTGTGTGTGTGTGTGTGTTTGTGTGTGTGTGTGTGCCAAAATAATACACAGTCAATCTTCTTATTTATTCAAAGTTTATTTATGTAATCAATCAACGCTGTATTCTGTGATATTTCCAATAGCTGTACAATTTCTGTGAAAACTTTACAATGATCAGAATAAAAAATCTCGGATTAATTTAAACCGTCTCTCATGTGATGTTTTACAATGGTGGGTAAAAAGAAAGTGTATCAGGGAATGTTTCATTTTTAATGTTTAATGTCAGAGCTTAATTAAAATGCGCCAGTGATGTTTACATACGTATTTCCTCCAATTTCACAATAGTGTCTTACAGTCAGCCGATCTCAGCCTTTGTTGTGTGAGTGAATCAGGTTTGTTCAGAATAATATAACAGCTGCACCTACAACAGCTGCAACTAAAACAGCAGCACCTACAACAGCTGCACATATAACAGGTCCACCTACAACAGTAGCACCTACAACAGCACGAACAACAGCCGCACCTACAACTGCAGCACCTACAACAACAGCACAATCCACAACAGCACCTACAACAGCAGCACCTACAACTGCTGCACCTACTACTGCTGCACCTACAACAGCTGCACCTACAACAGCTGCACCTACAGCTACACCTACAACAGCAGCACAATCAACAGCAGCACCTACAATTGTTGCACCTAAAATAGCAGAAAGTACAACTGTAGCACCTATAACAACAGCACCTACAACAGCCGCACCTACAACAGCTGTTACTAAAACAGCAGCACCTACAACTGTTGCACCTTTTCAATTTTCAATTCAATTTTATTTATAGTATCAAATCATAACAGAGTTATCTCAAGACACTTTACAGATAGAGTAGGTCTAGACCACACTCTATGAATTCCAAAACACCAACAATTACGGTAATTCTTTCAAGAGCAAGCATTAGCAGTGGCTATTGCGACAGTGGCAAGGAAAAACTCCCTTTTAGGAAGAAACCTCGGCAGACCCAGACTCTTGGTAGGCGGTGTCTGACGGGGCCGGTTGGGGGTGTGATGAACAGTGGTAATAATAGTCACATTAAAAATAATGGAACAGTGACCTACAATAGCAGCAAGTACAACAGTAGCACCTATGACAACAGCACCTACAGCAGGCGCACCTACAACAACTGCACCTACAACAGCAGCCACAAAAGCCGCACCTACAACAGCTGCAACTACAACAGCCGCACCTACAACAGCAGCACCTACAACAGCAGTGCCTACAACAGTAGCACCTACAACAACTGTCATGGTTTTGGGTTTGAGTTCTGTTGGTTTCAAGGTTCTGTTCTTGTTTCCTGTTTTTGTTGTGTATTTGTTCTGTTTTCTGTTGTAGCCCGTGTTTCCTCTCTTGTCTCGTCTAGCTGTAGTTCCTGTCTTGTTTTCCCGTGTGTCTGTATGTTCTGTTTCCTGTTTTATTTTGACGGTCTGGTTTTTTTGTCTTGTCTTGTCTGATTTACTTCCTGTGTTTTTTCACCTCACTTGTGATTGCCCTTATGTGTTTCACCTGTTGTATCACCTGTCCTTTGTTAGTCCTCGTTACCTCTTGTATTTAGTCCCTGTGTTCCCCTTGTCTTTTGTCGGATCATTTTATTCTGTTGCTGTTGGTTACCTTCTCTGTGCTGTCGTGGATTCTGTTTCTTTTGTTTGTTCCTGCCTGTCTACTTGTCTGAACTTTGTGGACGACTGTTTTGTTTAATAAATGACCTCTTAACTGCAATTGGGTCCAAGCCTTTCCTGAAACCGTGACAACAACAGCACCAACAACAGCTGCATCTGCGACTGCTGCACCTACAACAGGTCCCCTACAACTGCTGCAACTACGTCAGCACCTACAACAACAGCACCAACAGCAGCCACATCTGCAACTGCAGCCCCTACAATCTTATTGACTACATCAGCAGCACCAACATCAGCCGCACCTACAACAACTGCACCTACAATTACTGCACCTACGACAGCGGCACCTACAACAGCTTCACGTACTACTGCTGCACCTACAACAGCAGCATTTACAACTGCTGCAACTCCATCAGCAGCACCAACAACAACCGCACATACATTTGCGCCTACGACTGTAGCTCCTACAACAGCCACAACAGCTTCATCTACAACAGCTGCACATACAACAGCATCACCTACAACAGCTATGCCTACAACTGCTGTATCTAAAACAGCTGAACCTACAATAACTGCACCAATTACTTTGGCCCCTGAACCTGTGTATAGCCTGTCAGTAGACTTGGAAGGAGAACCTTTCTCAGATGCCCTTACTGACACTAGCAGCAGTTAATTCAAAAACCTTGAAGAATGAGTCATAAATACGGTGAATGCACTTTCAAATTAAACATTTTTTCATTGAATGTCAGTGTAGTGCCTGAAAAGACAAATCTCTTAAGACGAAAATTAATTTCAGTCAAATTTGCATTCTGTATAATTGAATTTTATGAAAATTGTACTTGAAATTGAATTAAGGTCTTTTAAATATTGTTTCCTTTTTGCAGTGTTCTGCAATATACAAAAAAGAATTTGGAAACAAGTTTGACCACTGCAACGTGAAGAATTTCAGTTTTTACTAAATGTGCAGGATTTGTGCCTTGACACATTGCAATAGAAACATTTTTATATCATTACATCACATCACAAGTCTCTTTTGGTTTTATGAAAAAATTTAGATTAATGAGCTGCTAATGCTTTGTTATGAAATTCTGCAATAATATGATGTTACACAAGAAATTGAAGCATAGACAGGAAGATTCATAAAGACAACTTCCGTGATTCAAACCATGGAGGATGAGCTATTCTCTATGCTACATTGGATACAGTCAGAACAATTGCTATGTTTTTTAAGCCTTTTATAATAGTTATTTGGTGCCAAAGTCATTTTGATACCAACCAAAGAAAAAAAGACTTGGGCAACAATACTTATTTACATAGTCTTAAAATATTTGTTTTTACAGAAGGTCCAGTTCCAGCTACAACCACAGCACCTACAACTGCCACACCTACGATTGCAGCACCTACAACAGCAAGGGTGTCTATCAGTTCTGTTCTAAGCACATTTACAAATTACTTGCTAAACCCATCATCTACAGCTTTTTAAAATCAGGCTGCAATGATAAAGTGACAAGTAAGAACACTCACTTGACAGTCTACATGTAAAAAGGTCACTTATTCAAATATCTAAAAGGAATTGATGACAGAGGCATCAAGGGGAATGTTAAAACACATTAAACTTCACCTCGCTCCAGCTCACTGTACAACTTATCTCTTATACCTAAAGTCTCTTATGCTGAAATTGCAGCTAGCTAGCCATGATCTTTCCCCATTGTATTGAATGGGACACACAGCTAGCTAGCTGCTCCTCCTAACAAGACCCCTGCCGTTCACAAAAATGCCTTAATTTGAAATCGGACACAAATGTTAGCTTAGAAGACATTGGGGAACCTGTAACATAAGTGCCGTGACGAAATTCAAACTCTAAATATGTAGTTATGCCGGCGGCCGGCCGCGGAGCACCGGTAGTGCAGTAATCCACAAAGGGTGACTTTGCCCTGGGTGTGGAGCCCAGCAGGCTGCCGCTATCTCGTCAGACTGTGTGGAGCTCCTAAAGTCCGACATGTCTTACTAAATTTGCAATTAACCATAAATTTTCCTAAAACTGCCCATATTTGAGCTTTATTTAGTTGATTTCTCGCATAGAAAAGACTTAGAAGTGTTATTTTCTCAGGGAAAGGACGCCGGGAGGCGGCCGAAAAGGTCGCTCCATTAGCCGGGAGGCGCCCGCGAGGCGGCCCGCTGGGGACCCGCTGGATGAGGCGGCCGGGAGGCGGCCGAAAAGGTCAGGGTACCGTTCGTTCATTTGTTTTTGCTGTAACATATGAAATCGAAAAAACGAGAAAACAACTCCTTTTTCCATTTTTTTAGAAAAACGAAAAAACGAAATTAGTACATGATTTTTGGTTTTCCCGTTCTTGCACGGAAATCAGAAAAAACACTTGATATTCTGATTTTCCCCTGTGGGTGGTGCTAAATCTTATTGGCAGGATATGCATTCATTGTTTTTCAAATTAAGAGTTTACCCACACTGTATTTGTTAGCCTGTAAAATTAATAGTCTATATGTAAAATTAATAGTCTATATGCATGCTTTTTGTCACCCAATTATTTGGCTTAACTGACTGAAAAAAATCTATTGAAATAGCCTAAATGTAAACATGTTCACACATTGACAGACAAAAGGCACAATCTATTTTTGTAGGAGGGGAAGACCCATTTCATCCTGTTGTGTCCAAAGTCATGTTAAACAATTGTTTGTTACCAGTCAAAAATAGATAGATTTATAGATAGATAGATAGATAGATAGATAGATAGATAGATAGATAGATAGATAGATAGATAGATACTTTATTGATCCCCAAGGGGAAATTCAAGGTTCCAGTAGCTTAAAGACATCACACACAACATCACAAACAGGATCATAAAAAAGGTTACAGCCATTGTTCATGTATTAAGTTAAGTTAGACCTCAGTCCAGGCTGGCGGGAGGAGGGAGGGAGGGATTGTGCATATATGGGCTAATATAGCCAGTAAACAGTAAACAGTAAACAGTGGGCCAGTGGACAGTCAGTACATAACTGTTATTGTAGGAGGTAGTGGAAGTGGTGCAGAGGGAGGAGAGGCAGACAGACTATGCAGAGAAGTCTTTCTCTCCTCTTTAGTGAAGCATTGTAGAGTTGTATGTCCCTGGGGACAAATTACTTTCTCAGTCTGTCATGACTGACAAAATGACCGTTCCATTAATACTCATCATACAAATTTAAATAATACATTTATTCTTTGTTTTAGATGTTTTTATTACCGTTTTTCACGATCGCTATGACACTTTTTTCAATACTTTTAACAACTTTCCTAAACTCTTAACACAGTTAGCACAACATCCGTCTGTGTAGGCTATAAAATTAACACATTTCTTGTTGCTTTGACACAAAATGCATACAGTTAACATAAATTTAAACTGCTTAAATTTCTTTTACACACAAGCTCCACCAAAACCAAAATAATGGATCTTTACTTGCAAATTTCCAAATGCCTCACACTGTATGTCAGAACAGATAACATCATGTTCTAAACCTAACTTATAGGCTAAAGTCAAAGTGAACAGCTGTTCAAATTTTAAATTGAAACACAAATATATCCCCTGCATTTTATACATGCATTTATTGGAAACAGCTGATTGAAGTTATGCAAATACATAGATCAATCCCAGCTGATTCCCTTCTAGGAAACACACTCAGGTGTTGAGGTTCTTTCAATCGCATGATCATATGGTAGTAGAGTAAAAGAGGACCTATTTGAACAATATACTGTAGATGAACACAGAAATTAAGAAAAATGCCTTCACGAGGGAGAGGAAGAGGAGTACCAGGACAATTCTGTCTCTATCTCCTTTTTTTCATAAACCGTACATTCTATAAAGCTACTCTGAAATGGGTCAATCATTTTTTGTATTGAATCTCTGCAGAAAAAGAAACAAAATGGTGGCCGGGTTGGATCAGTGGGTAGAGCAGGTGCACATATACTTGGAGGTTTATGCCTTGACGCAGAGGTCCAGGCTTCAAATCTGGCTTGTGACGATTTCCTGCATGTCTTCCCCCCCCCCTCTCTCTCCCCTTTCTCAACTAGCTGTCCTGTCAAATAAAGGTGGAAAAGCCCAAAAAATTAATCTTTACAGTAAAAGAAAATATGCATGCATTTACTAAACCCAACAAAACAAAAATGCAGAGAGACTTCAAGAGAAACTGCAGTCCAAAACACAATCTATGATCAATACAATTTACTATTGTCTGTTGTATAAGGGCAGACCTGACTGACACATTTAAAATGATGCAGTTTCTGTAATTCCATCTGATGTTAGTGTTTTTTATGTCATTGTGCAGTGATTAACTAAATATTCCTGTTGGGAGAGAACATGTGTTAGTGTTTTGGAAGAATTATTTGATTTTGAGACATGATTGCATTGTTTTGGTAGACATAGTGTATTGTGTAAGTGAATTATTGTATTTTGAAAATCAGTGTTGGAGTTTAGTTTACAAAGTGTGATTTTGAGCATGAAATTAACTGTTTTGCCAATCGTGTGTTGTAGGTGTGTTGGTGCGTTAAGAGTTTAGGAAAGTTGTTAAAACTATTGAAAAAAGTGTCATAGCGATCGTGAAAAACTGTAAAAGAACCTCAACACCTGAGTGTGTTTCCTAGAAGGGAATCAGCTGTGTTCGATCTATTTGCATGACTTCAATCAGCTGTTTCTCAATAAATGCATATATAAATTGCAGGGAATATATTTGTGTTTCAATTTACAATATGATCAGCTGTTCACTTTGACTTTAGCCTATAAGTTAGGTTTAGAACATGATGTTATCTGTTCTGACATACAGTGTGAAAGCATTTGTAAATTTGGCAGTGAAGATCCATTGTTTTGGTCTTGGTGGAGCTTGTGTGTAAAAGTTAAATTTGTGTTAACTGTATGCATTTTGTGTCAAAGCAACAAGAAATGTGTTAATTGTATAGCCTACACAGACGGATGTTGTGCTAACTGTGTTAAGAGTTTAGGAAAGTTGTTAAAAGTATTGAAAAAAGTGTCATAGCGATTGTGAAAAACTGTAATCTGGAAAGTTTTTTGTCAGGTAACAGGTGTGTTGCAGTCGGAGGACCACAAACAACTTTAAAACATTACATTCAGTGGCATAAGGAAACTTCCTTATTAAGTAATTTATTAAACACAATGTCAACATTTAAACGGAGTGATCATGTTACTTCACAGAGGTAGTCACATTTCCTGCTTTAAGCAGGTAGATAATGGGCCTCATGCAGAAACATTTTTGTCTTAAAATGTTCGATTCAACTTGATGAATGCCACCTGTTTAGAAGGAGGACACATTCATGATATCCACAGACTTTATTGTTTTGTTCACATTTGAATTTAGAAGGTGCTGTCAGACACACATCTTCTAACTTTGTTTGGGATCTTGTAATACACTTTGAATTATTTCAAGGCAAAAAAACAATTTTTCCATGATTAAAAGTCAATTTTTGGCCTCCATACATTCTTTAAACTGCAAACATTCTAGCTACTCATCTATTTTTCCTCACTATTTAAGACTGACTGAATGCAGTCTACACAGACAATTCATACTTTGCACGTGACGTCACAACTGCTGGCTGGCGGGCAAGAACTCCATTCTATAACGTATATTTGTTGTGTGAATTGAGTGAATTTGCTCAAGAATCAATGTGTTGGCTGAAAGCCTACTGTGACATTTAACACAGATGTCAGCAAAAGACTGGTTAAAACGAGACAGAGAAGAAGAGGCGTTGCAACAATGTTTACAAATATACATCGTACTGGCGGCACAGATTATGCAGACCGCTACGATTTACTCACACACACACACACACACACACACACACACACACACACACACACACACACACACACACACACACACACACGCACACACATTGTTAAAATCATACGCTGGACGCTTTATTAGTCTTTCTACATGGTTTAGTTAATGATCGGGCTAAGACCACGTTGGTTATGTAATCGCTGACAACCGGGACAATTTCATAGTGGTTGGTGTAAACCGGGATATTTTAGCGTCCCGACACAACTTTTGTCGGGACTCGGGACTGTCCCGATCAAAACGGGACGTCTGGTCACCCTATATGATACATAGCCTAGTGTTGGCAGAAGGTTTAAAAAAAAAAACGGAACAATTGGCAATAATGAAATAAGATTTAATCAACTTACTTATAATATATAATAATATAATTTTCATGCAACATACTTTTAAGTTAAGTACCCGGTTGTTCTCTCTGAAATAACTCTGTCTATAGATGAGAAGGGTATGTATGGACTTATCTAACTCTGGGGGATACGGTGAATAAGCTAAAGTCTCAATAAGTCGGCGAGTTCCTTTACAACTGTTTTTGTGTGTTAGACCTAATTCAGCCTCATCTCAGTTCAGTTTGGGTCTTAAAGCTATAGTGCGTAGTTTCCCCCCATTGAGGAATTCTAAGTAATGACAACAACACCGTCGGTGCGTCCACATAATATAACCCTTCCGTGATCACGCCTGATACTCTTAAAAAGCTTTGTATCAACTCATTTGGCAATAATTGCGTGAATGTAACAGACGTTCATTAATGTAAAAAAGTTATGCCTTAAAGCTTTAAGTCTTTGACTGAGGTGTGGCTCCACAAAGAGAGCCGAAGTGACCTATTTTATTTCAAGATGGCCCCTTTAAAGAGTCTCTCTTTGTCTGTGCGAGACGATAAAGTATAGCAGGTTTAGACCCAAACGCAGTGATACCAATGACACAGCTCAAGTCCAAAAGGAGACAGGTAACAGCAGTACATCCAAAAGACACAGATAAACACAACTAAACACGAGGAACTAGGACTGGAATGCAGGACATGACATGACAACTGAAACAGGGAAAACACCCAGATTAAAAACACAGGGGAGTAATTAACTAAACACAGGTGTGGTAGAAAACAGGCATGATGTAATAGGCTCGTTCGAGGTGAGCCAGGTCTGTGCAGAATTGATCACCGGCGATCGCCGCCCGTTGCATGCCGGTTAGATTTATGTCCGACTTGATCTGACGTCATGCAAACTTGCTCATCAGGTCAAGGCGGCCGCAGGTTTGAGACACAGGCAGCGCAGTTGCTTTTCAGCGACTGCGCAACCCAGGCGGACCCAGAGCATGCTGGGAAACGCCGGCCTCTCAGCTGATTTAACAGCTGATTGGTTCATTTTCGATTCAACATAATGACGTTTTGTATAAACTTTTTATTGTTTTTGAATCGGAGGGATTTTAATTTCCATTTGTTCTGTACAGAACACATGTTGTGTGGCTGATAGTTACATTTAGAAGTCAGAGAGACTGAAACCATTCAGATTACAGATCATCTACAGCGTGTTGTTTATTAACATCAGCAACAGATCACATGCAGAGAATTTTGACAGCTACTCTGTCTTAATAAAAACAACTGGAGACTGTGGACAAGCTGATATGTGTGTCTGATAACATTTTATTAAATTGGAATCGGACCTAACAGGATGTGAGTGTTTCTTTGACACACTGTTCAGCATGAAGGTTGCTGGAAACGGCTGGAAAAATGGATGACATACCGCAGCTTTTTTTTCACCGCCCCCGGCTGCTGCCGCCTGCTCTCGTCCACTTTACAGGCGAGGTGCAGTTCATCACGAATGAGCCTAATGTTTCAGGCAGAGGCACTTCAGAAATGCAGTATGAGAAATGTTACCACAGTTTTCCACCGCTAGACGCATGGCTCAGGCCTCACTAACTCTCAGTGCTCCGAAGCTGGAATATGACCTGGAAATGGAATTGTTTGAAGTGTTAATGTGTTACATCTTAGTTTTCAGATTAAACAAAAAAGATATGTGTTAACTTGTTGATGGTTCGACATAGTTGATATGACCCCAGGTTTAAATTATTGAGCCCCTTTTGTTCAGTCTGTAGATACTGCCACCGAAACACATCATTCAGATGTAATCACATTAACCACAACAATTGTCCCTGTTAAAAGACAAATGATGTCTTGTTTGGCACATAACATCCCTAAAATGTGTACGCAAATGAAATATAGTCACATCCTACCAATGTTAGATCTCTGCGGTAGCTTTTTGACAAACTATCAAATATAAAATATGTACAAAATATAATTTTTTATGGTCTTACTTGTTCCTTAAAGATACAGAGAGAAAAAGAAGCTAACCACAGATGTTTTCTGGTTTCTTGTTGCTTGTTTCCTCTGTCTGATTGTTAGGTGGCTCTTCCTTTCACTGTTAAACCCATGTCACTCATGCCCTGTGGACATGTTAATGGCTCAAATTCATATGGTAAATTATAAGAACAAACAAGAAATAATTATCATGTGTTCAGAAACTCAGTTCAGCTGAGTTGGGATTGGGATTCAACTGATAAGATGAAATAAATAATGTAAATGCATTCTGTATTGTCACTTCATTTTGTTGGACTCACAGCCCATTTGGTTTGCTGATACACAGTTTGCTATATTAGCAGGGCACCCTCAAAATTGTGTTTGTTTATGTGTGAGACCTAATACAGCCTAAACTCAGCTCAGTTGGTTCTTTTCCAACTCCCTGACCCAGGTGTGGCTCAACAAAGAGAGCAGAAGTGACACTTATATTTTCAGACTGTGAGTCTGTATTAAGCTCATTTAACTGTGACATCGCCTCTGTTCTAGAAACTGTTTGATGAACGTTTCAATTGCTCAATTTATACGTAAGAGCCTTGAGGGAGTTAACATTGATGAGAACCACCAATGGTTATTTGCTACAACAACATTGAATGTTTAAAGATGGACGGTGGGGATACAAATATTATTCAACAGACTCTAGATCGTACGTGGACTTTTAAATGGTATGCTATGGTTAATGTACTAAACACATTGAAACATTTTGAAAGTTGTATATATTTAAATGTCATCTTTGGTCAGAAGTAGAGATGATTGCTTTTAGACGTGATGCATGCAGAATAGTTGCACATATAAGTCTTATGTGTAACACTGGTGGAATGCATGACTCATTTGTCGTTGCTAATGATCATGTCTGAGTTCACGGAGTTTGTGCATTTGTCTAACCTCAATGTCTTTACATGCATATGCAGTGAAGTGCTGCAGGCTCGTAGAGGAGAGCTGTGTTCCAACAATAGCAGCCTGAGAGGGACAAAAGGGCAGAGTAAAGAAATCGGTTTTATTTCAGCCGATAGAATACCATTAAAATATGTCCGTTCAGCCCAAAGGATTGAGACATTTTTATCTAAACAGGAGATAAAACACAGACCAGCTTGTTTCAGTGCTTCAGGCTTTTAATTTAGAATAATACAAGAAAGAAG
>JABUOV010000726.1:0-14961 GCA_025617405.1 Perca schrenkii
CATTTAACAGTGGAATATTGACCTGAAACCAACTCAATGTTGACGACAATGTTCTGGAGAATCAATGACCAAATTTTGGCGGTCCTGGACCCATGGGAAGTGCCCCTACTGGCTCTCCAAAAAGGGTTCTGGATATTTGGGAACATTTCTTCCATTTCACTATACATTTGATAATGCTAACGCTGTCCTTCCCTTAGTTGAAAATGGGACATTTGGCCTGTCTTTAATAGGGGCATTGGCTCTTCCCAAATGTCCTTCCGAAATGGAAAAAGTGTTTTCAAATGTCCTCTTCCCAAATGGAAGAAGTGTTCCCGAGTGTCCCAAATTATAAGACCCAAAGGTCAAAAAGCCATTTTTCAATGCTGATAATTTTTTTTTCACATTTAACAGTGAAATATTGACATGAAACCTGTTCAATGTTGACTACAGTGTTCTGGAGAATGAATGACCAAATTTTGGTGGTCCTGGACCCATGGGAAGGGTCCTTACTGGCCCCTTCAGAAGGTTTCTGGACATTTGGGAACATTTCTTCCATTTCACTATACATTTGATAATGCTAACGCTGTCCTTTCCTTAGTTGAAAATGGGACATTTGGCCTGTCTTTAATAGGGGCATTGGCTCTTCCCAAATGTCCTTCCGAAATGGAAAAAGTGTTCCCAAATGTCCTCTTCCCAAGTGTCCCAAATGACAAGACCCAAAAGGTCAAGAAGCCATTTTTCAATGCCAGTCATTTCTTTTTCACGTTTAACGGAGGAAAATTGACTCGAAACCTTTTCAGTGTTGACGACGGTTTTCTGGAGAACCGCTATTTTTAGGGGCGCCCCCCGCGGCTTGGCGGCGCCGGACACTCGGGCTCCGATCGAGCCCTTGCTCGGCGAAAATGCGTTCCCGATTGTCCCGCGAGTATTTAGGGGGATTAGTAAAGCATATTACCAGTTAAAATGAATCCTTTGAGGATTTAATGTCATTACCCTGTATCACACCACATTTGAGTTGTTAATAAAGTAAAAGAAAAAGTAATTTGTTTTTAAACGGAAATGTCTACCGCCTTCAAAATCAAGACCCGAAACTTAGCAGGTTTATATTCCATTTTAGTGTAACAATATAACAGGGAAAAGACTTAAACTTTTCTCTACCAATTTTCAACCAAGAAGACAGGTTAGATGGGGCCAGGTCTTAATTTGCAACGAGCACGTCTGAGAACAGTTTCTCCTATTACTTAGAAAAGGCTCAGCAAAACATTTGGATTTTATGAAAACAGAAGTCTGAAAATGTTAGCACTTATTTTCCTTTTGGAGCTAGATGACTGGGTAGATAATTAAATTTTTTTACTTTCAGTAGAGTCTTAATGCGGTCATCCAACCTATGTATATGAGTGAGAAACTGAATTACCCAAGTGTTACGTTTTACAGCACAGCCAATGTCTTTAACGTCTTCTTGCACTTTCACGCTGAATGGCAGTGATACGATTTTTAACATAAAACTTTACTGCCGTCCATGTTCTTTTTGTAAGTGCTTCTGGTGAAGCCTTAATGCAGGCAACACAATCCGACTTCCCTGGTACTTTACCACATTCTATGAAGGCCATTAGTGTCTTTTCCACAGCGTGGACCTCTGCCAACGACCAACTCCTCTTTGCGGTTTCTAAAGAAACAAAAAAAAAAAAGACAATTAGGGGCGTAGTCTGGCAATGTAAAAGATTATTCAATGACAATCCGCTTTATTATTTTGATCGAATGTGTATTTTTTTTGAGCAATGTCCTGAAAGTGAATATTGTGCACCAAGTCAAAGCCTTTATATAAAAAAAGGAAACAGCCTGGTAACTATTTGTTTTACAGCATCAGTTGTATTGACTAATGCATAGTGACTGACAACAGAAAACAAATGGCACAAGCACAACCACTATATTTACATATCACTCACACGTTATCACTTGTTGTGAGAAGAGGTGTTATCTCTTATACCGCTTTCACACCACTGACCAAGGTTGGGCCAGGGTTTCACAAGGGTTGTCTGATCAGGGTTCAACCGTCGATTTGAAAATTCAAACCGAGCCAGTCTAAATGGGTATATCCCTGGTCATGACATCAGAGCTCACCTGGGTCAACCAGGGAGCAATGCATAACAGTTACCTTAAGTGTTAGAAATGTTACGGGGCTCTGCACGTCATATTCAGTGAACAGCTAACATCACATACAGTACTCCCGTCCAGCTGTATACCAGCAGAACTAATGTTTTTTTTAGCTACTTGAAGTACAGTAGGGAGAGATTAAATTACGTTTATTTTGTTTTGCAGTGATTACGTTCTAAGGCACAAATAAATAACCATAAAACTAACTATTCTCAGATGATTTTGTGCGGTGTGATTTTTTCCTCTGCATGTTTATTGCAGCAGCTGGATTAGGAAATAGGTAACTAGTATCGTTTAACTATTTCGTGAATGAATTGAACCGCTCCGCTCTGCTGTTGTTGAACAGCCAGTGAACATCCTAGTTTTATACAGTCTATGGTGAAGACCAGAGGTGGGTAGTAACGAGTTACATTTACTCCGTTACATTTACTTGAGTAAGTTTTTGAAAAAATTATACTTCTAGGAGTAGTTATAAATCTCTATACTTTTTACTTTTACTTGAGTAGATTTGTGAAGAAGAAACTGTACTCTTACTCCGCTACATTAGGCTACAATGAGCTCGTTACTTTTCTTTTTACCTCTTTGGTTTTCTACGCGTCATTGTTTTTATCCCCTCCGCGTACGCCTCATTTTAATGTTTTATTTTGACAGAGAGAGAGAGACTTCCGCTGAAGGCTCTACCACGTGACTGTGTTTCACCAATCAATCATAGTGGTGCAGTCTCGTCACCATACTCCTTCTCAGCAGCGGGACCATATGTCAATGGGCGGGGCGGGGTTAGTTTTACAGTCGTAGAAAAACAATAATGTCAGAATGAACTGTCGGCAATGCAGACACAGACGAGGAGGAACAGCCCTGAGGTCTGTACTACCAATCCAGATCAACATGGCCTGGATTTATTTCAGTTACCCGACTTCACTAACTTAACAACCGCGGTCCCGCTTAACCTGTTTCATGACGCTGGTCAATCAGTTCAGTCAACCCAGGGTTTCCCAATCCAAACCTCTACCAGAGCCGCATATTTTACATAAGAAGAGCAAACTATAAATCTACATAAATATGAAGAACACATACACAGTTTTACAGGCAAAACGCAATACAGTCGCTGCTTCCTAAAACAGGAAGAAAGCTGGCAAAAAATATAGCCGACGCTGTGTGTAAATCACAACGCTTATCAATATCACTTCCCCATCAGTCAGGACCAAGATCTGACCATGATTACACTTGTGCTTTCCATAAACTGTTGTTTCTTGAGCCTATTATTTCAGTTGCAACCTAGTGGGAAGCCATCGTGAGACAAATCAAATTTATAAAAACACAATTCAAACCGCTTGTGCGCATTGGCGACACACAGCTAAAATATATATATAGATATTTCATAAATAGGCCTATATATATTTCATAAATATAGGCCTACCCATCAGGGAATGTTAACGGGGTTGTCGGTGTCTAAATGTTTTTTGTATGAGCGCATCTCTCTCTCTCTCTCTCTCTCTCTCTCTCTCTCTGATCCACCTTCATTATACAGAAAACCCTGGTGAACCTGATGTTACCTCGTTAATGCCAAATCTTGCTTCGTAGTTCAGAGGTAACCATGCTTTCATTATGCTTTCATAATGAAAGCATGGTTACCTCAGTAAGAGTGCCAAACAGCAGCTCCTTGTTCTAGGCCCTTGTTCGAGCCTGGTAAAAAATTATTAATGTTTGGAAATTTGTGTTACTAGTGCTTATTTATTTTTTATTATCTTATTTATTTTATTTTTTAAGTACTTGAATTTACCTTGATTATTTTAATTTAAGCTATTTTGTAATTAATTCATTTAAATTTATTGTATTGATTGGATGAACTATAATCTGCCTAAAGATGATTATTTAGTATTTTTGTCCGTCTGATTGAATGCTTGTGTTAGAAAATAAATCAGACGTTACTCAACAGTTACTCAGTACTTGAGTAGTTTTTTCACCAAGTACTTTTTTACTCTTACTCAAGTAATTATTTGGATGACTACTTTTTACTTTTACTTGAGTCATATTATTCTGAAGTAACATAACTTTTACTTGAGTACAATTTTTGGCTACTCTACCTACCTCTGGTGAAGACTCTGTAAAGCACAGTGAGACAAAATGTATGCTGTTTTTTCAAACTTTGCGGCAAACATAGGCGGCGACCTGTGACAACTGCCCCACTGTCATTTCCAACCATTCACATAATTTTATCCCGCCCCAGCTGGTAGTGACCTAGGTCATGCGCAATTCACATTGGAATCAATCCTAGTCTACCCTGATCGACCCACTTGGGGTTAACCCATTCAAACACAGTCAACCTGGGTATAACTGATTGAGCCTTTGATGTGAAAGGGGCATTACAGTGGCATATACCTTGCTTACTGTGTCAGGTAACTCACTCTGCCCAGTACCTAAAGTTACTGTCAAGAAAACAGACAAAACTACCGCTGTCAATTTTAAAATAAGCTACTCAGTCTCTACTTAGCCAAGGTGTATTTATTCTACATTTAGAAACTGAAGGCTCACAAGCTATTAGCTATGAGCACCACTTTCTCTCGATCTCTGAAATGTTTTGCCAATAGTGACACATATTATTCATAAAACGTTAACTTGAGTTCATGTTTATGTAGCTAGCTAGAGCCTTGAATAACAGTATGTCATCAAGGGGCTTAAAAAGACTAATTCCCATTGCATCAGGGTCACAATCAAGACCGGGATGATTGAAATGAACGACTAATTCTCATACAGGTTACTGTATGGAGGGAGGAACTGATGGAAGAGCTTTTAAAATGGCAAAAAGTGCATTTAGTGTGTTAAATACCTTTTTTAAGGTTCCCACTGTCAGACTCAGTTTCCTTTCTTATTTTTGATGTTGAGGGTCCTGCCAACATAAAGGACAAGTATATCAATAAAAGAAATTGACAGTTAACTGACAACAATTTACTTATGGGTCATTCAAATTAACTACATATATACATTTCTTTTTCAAACAAGGCCTAAAGTACCATTGCTTTTGGAAATGGGTCCATATTCCACCGCATTTAATGTGTGAAATACCTGTTTTTGGTGAAGCAAAGCACTGCTACTTGGGCAGAGTGATTAACACCTGAAAAGCACAGTTGGTACTTTCTGCTCCTCACTACGGGGCTTCTCAGGTGCTGCGAGCAAATCCCTCTGCCCAAGTAGCAGAGAGCAGCAGTGCTTCGCCTTCTGAGAATATACTTCCCAGTATGTATACGGTTAGAAGATGGCTGTGTGTCATGTGACCTTGTTATTTGTACACACTGTGACTATACAAATCACAACATGTAAATAGGAACATGTTGGCGTTTTGTCACTTATTGGGAGCAGTAGGCTAGATGGAGCCGGATCCCTCCAGGATCTGTGCTTAGCTAGGCTAGATGGAGCCGGTTACCTCCAGGATCTGTGCTAAGCTAGGCTAGATGGAGCCGGTTACCTCCAGGATCTGTGCTAAGCTAGGCTAGATGGAGCCGGTTACCTCCAGGGTCTGTGCTAAACTAGGCTAGATGGAGCCGGTTACCTCCAGGATCTGTGCGGAGATGAGAAGGCTATGTATGGACTTATCTAAATAAGACAAAGTCCAGATAAGTCGGCGTGTTCCTTTACACGCTAGTGGGGTCTTAACCACACTATTTCACTTAATAATTTAAATAAAGTGCATCAATCCTTAAAATGTCTTAAAATTGCTAAAAAGCAATTAGTAAATTATGTATCTTATTGGGCTTTATTCGACGACTAAAGTGATACCTCAAGCATTTCTGCAGCTTTGAAATAAAAGCATCACAAAGACAAACCATTACATACGTGTACAACAAGAAGTAGAAATTAATACCAGGGCTCGAGAGTGCGACCAATTTGGTCGCATATCCGACCAAAATTTGTAAGGGTGCGACTAAGACTTTTCCTAGGTCGCACCGGTGCACCTAACGTCCTTGCATCCGCTGCCTCTCCACTAACGAAGCAATGTTGTTGATATGGATATGCCTTAGTGTTGCGTTACATGACCCATTCCTTCTGGAAAGCCGTGCCTGTGTTTGGATCTCTCCTCCGTGCAGCCCTGCCCCCATTCACTCACACACCGGCCGGCTCACCTGCAACATGGAGAGACACAGCGCAGCTGGTCCAAACTCCCCACATTTGTCTACAGCAGGGGTGGCTAACCAGTCCAGCATAAAGAGCCCAAAAAAAAACCGCACCCTAGCAAAGAGCCACACAACACATGCACACCCACACTACAACAGCGGCTTACAGTTCTAATGATGTCAAAATACAAAGCAGAACAGTTTTATAGGTTTCTTTCTTACCTAGACTGACTCAGTGGGAAACTTGGCAGTCTTTGTTATCCACAAGCCTTTTCAGATCTGGCTTGTACTCAGTTGTGGCCACTCGAAGCAACTCTTTCACGTGTGTGTCGGTAAGAACAGAACGATGTTTTGACTTTACTTGTTTCAGTGTAGAAAACACTGATTCACAGACATAAGTTGCTAAAAACATTGACATTAGCTTGAGTGCAGCCTGTTTAACATTGGGATATCTGTCTGTGGGCACTCTTTTCCAGAACTCTGTGGTTCCTTCTCTCAACACAGATTTCAGTCTGTCATCCTCACAAAGTTCAATCATCTCCAACTGGGACGCTGCTTCATTTGTCACTAAAGGGGCTTTCAAACAGTCAGATTCAGCAGTGAAAGGGTTAATGAGGAAGGTGATCTGTGGCTGTTTTTCCCTCAGGTTGCAGAATCTATCCTCAAAACTCTGCTGCAGATTTTCAACCAGTGTTGCATAGCGTGCAGTGCTCCTCTGTAAGACCTCAGCTGCTCCTCCACTTGCCTTCAACAAGGATGGGAAATGTGTGAGCTCTCTCTTTTGAAGATGGGTCTGGAATAGCTTGAGCTTGTTGACAAATGTGAAAACACTTTGCACCAGGTCAGGCAGCATTTTTAACTTTCCTTGCAGATCTACATTCAGTTTGTTCAGATGATGCAGCATGTCGACCAGAAACCCCAAATCTGAAATCCACTGGGGGTCATGTAGCTGAGGATATTCCTTATGTTTCTCTCCCAGAAACAGCTTCACTGGGTTCAACATTTCAAAAAAGCGGGAAAGCATGTTACCTCTTGAAAGCCATCTCACAGTGCAGTGGAAAAGCAGATCACTGGGAAGATCCTCATCAAGTTCAGCTATGAGGTTTTTGAACTGTCTGTGATTGAGAGCATGAGTGCGAATAAAATTCACAATTTCTAGCACTGGTTTCATGACGTGGTCCAAGTTCAGCTTCTTAGACACCAGATGCTCTTGATGGATAATGCAGTGAAATGTCCAAAAATCTGGTAAACGGTCATCAGCTTTACACAGCCCAACAAGGCCATTTGCAGCTCCTAACATAGCTGGCGCACCGTCTGTGGCTATTGCTGTCAGTTTTGACAACTGTAAATTTGCCTTCTCAGCAACAGTCATGAGTGTCTCTTTCAGGTCGATGCCACGGGTCCTGTCTTTTAACGGCACAATGTCAAGGAGCTCTTCCTTAATGATGCAGTCTTCTGACACAGACCGTACAAATATTGCCAACTGAGGCTTATCTTGAATGTCACAACTCTCATCCAAAGCAATGCTGAAATACAGGCATTTCTCAAGGTCCGTATGTAACTGTGTTTCAATGGACTTGTTAATATCCGATATTCTCTGTTCAACTGTGTGCCGTGACAGCTGCAGGTCTGACACAGACCGCTTTAAATTGTCATTTTCAGGCGTGAGGATAGCAATGACATCTTTGAGACATGTCTTCACAAAGTCCCCTTCACTGTATGGCTTTTTGGCACGAGTAATGTTCCATGCTACCTGATATGATGCTAACGTGACAGTCTCGGAGTGCTTCGCGAATTTTCGAAAAAGCTGAGTCTGCTTCTCTGACTGCCGTTTCAACGCGTTTACCTTGTGCTTGCGAAGTTCACTGCCTTTGGGGAAATCCCGGGCGATGTTAGCATGGAGTGAGGTGAAATGGCGCTCCAGGTTTGATGCTTTAAAATGCGATAGCAAAGTCTCGCAAATCAAGCAGAAAGGCTTCCCATTTCGTTCCACAAAAAATACAGTTCCTCCCACTCAGATAAAAATGTCCTGTGCTCCTCTTCATATTTGCGCTTAGCTTTACTTTTCCCAACTGACTCTGCCATTATTCACTTACTCACTAGCAGCACCTACCCTGCATTGTCAATACACGATATACAGCTAGCTACGGCAACACCACTTAAACAAACCACATAGTTACCGTCCTTACCAACCGACGCGATACGAAACGCGAAAGGGTCCATATATGAATATATACACAGTATATATTTTTTTTTCCTTTTATTTTTTTTTAACCCAGCGCCCAGCCGCTCAGTAAGAGCCTCACAGGAGCAGGCAAAGAGCTGCATGCGGCTCACGAGCCGCAGGTTCGCCACTCCTGGTCTACAGTTTTAATTGTTAACACAGCTGTATATTGTTAAGTATGAGAGGTAAACCTGTATCGGTACCACTGTTTCCGCTGGTAACTCTCTGGTACTGCGGCCGCCACAGCGAAAAACACATTAGAAGTTATTAAATGCAACTAGCTTCAGTTGGTTGGGTAATAGCGTGTAAGAGACGGAGCCTGCTGGATCATAAAAATGCAGCGCAGTGACGATGCAGACATTTCATAGCCTACACAAGACGGGTGTAACGCCGCTAATGAGTCAGCCGTCACTCTCTGAGTAGCATAGCATATGCTTCAGTCCATCGCACTCCCTCGTTCTTTATTTTTAATTTCTAAAGATGTTGGCCTTTATTTTGATAGGAAAGCTGAAGACATGAAAGGGGAGAGAGAGGGGGGGATGACATGTAGGAAAGGGCCGCAGGTCGGAGTCAAACCTCTATATTTACCAACTGAGCTATTCGGGCGTCCTCTTTCTCTTTTAATCAGTCTGTTATTGTTGTTGAAAGCTTATGAAGGAGATATATCAGTATTTATATATATATATATATATATATATACATATATATATATATATATATATTTTTTTTAAATATATCCTAGGCTGTTTATTTTAGATAACTTTCATTTACATGTGTTGCAGCTGTATATTTTCAAACTGGTAAAGGAAACCCTGTCTTTGCATTTTATTTTAATCACAATCTGTTTTAATAAAAGAGCTTGTGAAAAGTGGCTTTGGCTTAAAACTGAACATTTAGCCCACTTTGTAAAAAAAATACAGAGCTATATATCGTGTATCGCCATTCAGCGTTACGGCGATGCGAGGAAAAATTTGGGTGCACCTAAATTTTGTGCTGGTGCACCTAAATAAAAAAAGTTAGGCGCACCAGTGCAACCAAGGCAAAAAGTTAGTGTGGAGCCCTGAATACTGCTTGACAATATATATTTGTCCTCTCTACCTATGTGCTTCAGCCTTGCTTCACCATTCCCTTCATTCAGAGCAGGTACTCTACCTTGTGGCAACATTTTTAGGTCCAGATATTCTGTATCACAGCAATTAAAGCATACAAAGGTGTCTCAGCAGGAAAAAACGCTGCATCTTTGAAGTGCTCTAGCGCTCCCAACTAGGCTTTCTGAGGAGAGTGCCTTGTATTTTCAGCTGGGAAAAAATGCTTTGTGGACAGGCGGCCTTATGAAATTAAAACGAACGATTGACTTATCAATGAGAATTTGGTCAGACAAGAGCATCATGACCAACCAATCGACCAACCAAGAGATATCAGTCCTACTGTTTAGCAGTTCTGTGTGACAAAGGTAAAGACCAAACAAGGCGTGTTGGGTATCAGGTGTCATGGCCTCAGTCTGTGGGTTACCTGTGGTAGCAGGTTCAACACTGCCAGGATCATCAAAGGGCTGCTGTTCTCTGTTGGAGCTTGAGGTTCCTATCAGAAGGATAAATAGTTTATAAATTAAAAAGATGTAGGTTGCCACTGTGGAAAACCAGGAGGCGCCAATATGGGGGGAAAACATTCTGCAAATACTCCACCCACTCTATTATAAATCATCAACCACTGTTCAACAATTAACCAATGATCCCCTAATCTGAGTATCCGCTTCCCAGCATTTCACGCTAGCAGGCTAGCCACTAGCATTTATCTGTTTCTCTTCACTTTGACCATTGACAAGCAAAGAGAACAGGCTCCACCCTCCTACAACCACCCTAAGAATCCGTAATATATCAATTTATACTGTAAGATATTAGATTTGCCTCAAGCTAGTGGTTTACCAGATGTACTGTGCAAGGATAAATCCTGACATCAGGCACCTGTGGCTATCTATTTTGCAAGGGCATCGTCGCTGCATCAGGAGCTCAGAGCTGCCCCATACGGTTGTGATTGATTTAAAGAAATAAAAAAATCCAAAGCGTTTTTCCCTATCCAAGAATATTAGAATGCTAGTACATAATTCATTAATTCCACTCTTTTTGTAAAAGCAGGTAACTAACAAATAGCAAGGATTACATTTAGTGTGTTAAATACATGTTTTAGGGTCACCACTATCAGTCTCAGTTTCCTTTCTCTTTGATGTTGAGGGTACTGGTAATATAAGAAAACACTGTACATCATAAATCAGTACATTTCAAGTTTTTCTAAAGTTTGCCAAAAGGTTAGGTAGTCAGGGAACTAAAGAAATATCAAGGACAGCATTTAGTGTGTAAAAATACCGGTTTTAGGGTCATCACTGTCAGATTCAACATCTTGCATTCTTCTCTTAGGTGTTGAAGATGCTGTTAAAACAAATAATTCATATTTTATTAAATTATTATTATAAAATGTGGATTTGAAAGCAAGGAAATAATGTAGAAAGGAAGTATCTCGTTAGTCTGTGGAATACCTGTGGGTGCAATGTCATCATCAGACTCATCAGTCATTGGCTGTCGTTTTTTAGATCTTGAAGAGCCTTTGACAAAAAAGAAATAGTTACATCTCAAAGCTTACACTGTAAAAAAAAAAAAGTTATTTCACTGGAATTCACTGTAAAAAAACCCCATTAAATTACGGTTTTAGTCTGTAAATTGATATGAGATAATATAGTTGTTTAACAGGATAATTCCATTGCTTTATGGTCTTGAAAGTTAATTACATTAAATTTAATGTAAAAAAAAAAACGTAAAAAAACAATTGTTAAAAAATGGTAAAAAGTCTGGCAGCAAAAGTTGCCAAACACTTACCGTGAAATGACAGTAAAAAACCTTATGTTATTCTACAAAGAATTTCTTTTTAAAATATAGATATTTACTGTACATTTTCTGTATTTTCACAGTCCAACTACTGTAGAATTAAAAAGAATTTTAATCAAAAAACATATTTAGAATGTCAAACAAATGTATAAATCCGTACAAACACTGAAAAATATTGCAAAATACCTTAAAATTACAGTTTTAAAATTAAAGTTTTCTTTGGTAAATTCACAAAATTATCCAATCCATCCACAAGAACTCCCTGTTAAAGTACAGATTTCTGGACGTAAAACACACAAAAATCATGTCAAATTAATGTAAAATTACCCTATTTGACAGCCCATTAATAGTATCTCAAAAGCTTTAGGCATTTATTTTACATGATTATCCAATCAATTTACAGTAAATTCCTGTTTAATACTGGTTTTCTACTGTACAAAAAACAATATGTGATAATAACTTGCAGAACCATTATTTTATAGTCATTACTTTATGTAAATTAGTTATCAGCAATTACAATAAACTCTTCAATATGTCTACAGGCTTTTCCCCGTAAATGTATAAGGGTTTACTTTATAAACAATATTGTATAGTGTTAAAAAGAAACTAAATTACTGTACTTTAATCATTAATATATCAGGTTTACTTTATACAAACAATACTTTATAGTGATTAAAAGCAACTATTCAATATAACTACTAGATATACTAGATATATTAGTTGCTTTTAATCACTATAAAGTATTGTTTGTATAAAGTTAACCTAATATATTAATGATTAAAGTACAGTATATTAGTTTCTTTTTAACACTATACAATATTGTTTATAAAGTAAATATTAGGGATGCACCGAACCCAGCGTTCGGTTCGGAATTCGGCCGAACTTTGGGCTTTTTGACGGAGTTCGGGTACTGCCGAACGTCAGAATTTTTTTCGACCGAACCGAACGGTACCAAAGAGAAGTAACGAGAGGGGAAACTCGAGAAAAAGAGACGAACGTTGTGTTGAGTTTCTGCTCTTGTCAAAGAGTATAGAAGTAACAAGAGGTGAAACTCAATAGAACGTTCCATTGCAAACAAAACTGACACGCACCCATGACAAAGCTGCAGCGCCGCTATCTTGGACTGAACCATCTTGTTACTTCACTACTCTTTGTAGAGTTACGTGATCAACGTAATGACGTAGCTAGACGGAATGCAGTAGCAACCTAGCAACGGCAGTAAGCTGTGAGAAAGTGAAAATGGAACTTGTGAGCAGAAAAAGTTTGGCAGTGCTTTCAGTCAAAAGAAGGCGATTCAAGGCGCGCTACATGTTCAATTTGCAATGCCGATTTGTCTCGTGGTGACAAGGACCCTAAACTATACACAACACCGCCGCTGTTAAGACATTTGCGTATGAAACATCCAAAAGAATACGAGTTGTGCATGAAGGAATCTCCAGACAGCAGCCAAAATGAAGCAACTTCAGGTACAGCTAAGGAAGGACAGTCACAGCTGAAAACTTGTGTTAACCAGACCGAGCCTCTCCCGGGCTGTCAGCTGTTCTCTCGGTAAATGAGTCTTCCTACAGCAGGAGCGGAGCGACCGAACGGCCGGCTGCTGCTCGTTAGCTAACGGTAGCTTTCTAATTCCACCCACCCAACATCCCTTCATCATACACTGGTAAGCGAAAGTTTGCAAAACAAAATTGTCACTCATCTGGCAATAGCGATGCACTTTCCTACGATGTGAATAGAGCGTGGGGGTAGCCTACTTTATGGGATTATAAATCTAAAAGGCTAATAATTTGGATATTGGTTGGATCTTGAGATAGGGTAAACATAGGCTTTGTCAAAAATAGTTTTTCCCACTTGTGTGCCAGGCATAATGTTGCCTATTCTTTTTTATTTTTTAAACTTAAAATACAAAGAAAAATGCACTGCTGTTGACTTTGTTTACTTCATTAATGTGTTTACTGTGTTAAGAATGGGAGTAGGGTTCGGTTAGGTTCGGGGTTCGGTATTCGGCAGAACACCAAAAATCTGGGTTCGGTGCATCCCTAGTAAATATATGCATATAATATATGCATCAGAGACTCAGATGGTAAATATTGGTATAATGTAGGGTCCATTTTAGCTCATACATACTGTGTGTTAGTGTTTTAATCGTTTTAAACTTCTATTTAGCTTTGCAGTTATTTGAAGAGGGGTTAACAGAGGTACTGAGACAGGTAGGACCAGCCATACCTGTTTAATGCATTGAATGAGACTGACATGAACCCTCACTGCATGGCCTCAACAACTTCACAGCAAAAACCTACAAGTAATTGTTCTCAATTATAGTTGGATCAATGTAATTACATTAGAAACAACACTACTGTAATATTTATGGTAATACAAACACTAAAACAACTTGGCAGCACACAAGCTTAAAAAGCTGTACTGTACCAAATCACCACTGGGGCCAATGCGGACAAAGATGCTGTATTTAGATCTGTCTTTGTAAAAATAAACATTCTTTCACCTAAATATTTGTGGAAACAAAGCCATAGCTTCAGTTATGGGAATGCATAAGAGACTAGAGTCAACCTAAACTACAAGCCTTGGATGTACATGATGTCTATTTTAGTCCAAGTCTGTGATATGGTCATCACTATATAATCATGTTTTGGTCTGGCGAATTAGTTGACAAAAGAATCGTGCAGCCACAGTTCAAATCCCATAGGCCCACAACCCTATAGGCCTACAGGATGAAGATACAGTACACAGAGAGCCAGGCAGCCTTCAGCCTGGGTAAGCCTACGTCTTCACCATCCTAATATTTTAGGGGGCATCTGATGTTCTTACCTCATTTCACTTCAGTGGAGGCCATGGGCCTATTTCAGATTCATGGCCCAACATCTTTTTCCATTGACTGCTTACTGATGTCCGTGGGGATGTCTTATACTGTGTCCACTCTGGCTTTTGATGTTTGTTCCTGTCTATGTCATGCAAACAGCTCAGAGCATGAGCTTCCCTCTTATGTCAGGTAGAATGAATATTCATGCATGTACGGTACCTTAAATGCCTCACCAAGACCTTGGTGATCTGACCACCCCTGCCTCTGAAATTACACTACAATTTCCATTGAATTGCAATGGTTACACAGGCATTGATGCACATATTGGGCAATGTGTGTTTAATTTGTAACAAATGGATTGCCTGTGCCACAGCTATGCTACACTTTTATAAGCGGTGAGAAATCAATATTAATGCACACCAATACCTCAAATATGTACCTGCTTGCCTAACTTGCACACCACCTAACCTAACTTGTTCCGCTAGTTCCAACCCTCATCCAGTTTAATTCAACCCTGCGTTGATACGCCACAACAGACACAACCGAGCCATACGTGTCAGATGTTGCTTGATATGGTCCTATACTTGTAATTTAATGTAACAATAAAGGAATCTTGAATTGTGTGCGGCTGCCCATTTAAAGTTTGTCCCCTCTTATGAAAGTCATGCCTATCAACAAACTGTATGGACATCTGCAACATTATGCTTATTTGAGAAATTATCTGTGATTTAATTTCAAAACTGAAGGAGTAGGTTTTTCATAAAAGGCTGTTATGAATGTCATGAAAATAAGCAATTCAGA
>JABUOV010000073.1:0-7500 GCA_025617405.1 Perca schrenkii
CTAGACTCTTCTAAGCATTAAAAAACGGCTCTCACTAACTTTTTAAAGGTTGTAAACTTATTTCCATTCGGCAGTAGGTGTCGTTCTTCAAGTCGTTTGTCATCACCAAAATACTTTTCTGTGTGCGTGCGTGCGTCTTCTGCTTTTACCCCTTGATAAGTGCCAGCTTGTTTTCCGTTGGAACAATTCGATTTTAGATTTGAATGAAAACTAGATTTGAATGTTAAATTGCTAGCTGTTTCTGATTGGCTACTGGTAGTGTTTGTAATAATAATAATAATAATAATAATAATAATACATTTTATTTAAAGCGCATTTCATGACACCCAAGGTCACTTCACAAACAAAAAAGGACATTCAAATTATAGTCATCTTCTAAAGGTGCTGAGGTTCACACCATGCAGCAGGCCTTTTGATAATACCTATTTATAGTTTTTAATGTTACATATCTAGTCGTTCTGATTGGCTGCTGTTATTTAATTTGAATGTCAAATGGTTGCATTTTTTTTAAAAACCTGTAAATATATAATTTCTATTCACATGGCTTTTTGATATCTGGGAAACTAATACATGTGTTGTTTGTCATTCAATGATTTGATTTTTTGATTATTTTTGATAACAATAGTAACAACAATAATAGGCCTATATTAGGGCGTAATCATTAATATTCGGGGCAATTAACATACATAATATTTGATGGGGGGCGTTAGGGACCTGGATAATGGATAGGGGGGCGCTGGCACAAAAAAGGTTGAGAACCACTGATCTATATGAAACATAAATCAAATCTTTTATTCAGAATAACACGACATCATGTCAACTTGGATTTTATTTATCTGATCAAAACTCACAAAGACACCAGACTGTTACACACACACACTCAACAGCTGACTGTGTGTGTGTGTGTGTGTGTGTGTGTGTGTGTTTATGTGTGTATCTGTGTGTGTATGTGTGTGTGTTTATGTGTGTGTGTATGTGTGTGTATGTGTGTATGTATGTATGTGTGTGTGTGTGTGTTTGTGTGTGTGTTTATGTGTGTGTGTGTATGTGTGTGTGTGTGTGTGTGTTTATGTGTGTGTGTGTGTGTGTGTGTTTGTGTGTGTGTTTATGTGTGTGTGTGTGTGTGTGTATGTGTGTGTGTTTATGTGTGTATATGTGTGTGTGTGTGTGTTTATGTGTGTGTGTGTGTATGTGTGTGTATATGTGTGTGTGTGTTTATGTGTGTCTATGTGTGTGTGTGTGTGTGTGTGTGTTTATGTGTGTGTGTGTGTGTGTGTGTGTGTATGTGTGTGCGTGTGTGTGTATGTGTGTGTGTGTATGTGTGTGTGTGTTTGTGTAAGGATTACAGCAAAATCAAAGAAACAGGAGATTAACATGAAGGGAAGTTAAGCGTGTCCTCGAACTAACACGACACCGAGGTCAGAGGTCAGAGGTCACGGGTCAGGGGTCAGAGGTCAGGGGTCAGCACGTGTCCTTTAATCCGACCAATCGGGCGCTCTCCTCCCACAGCTTCCTCGCCACGACGTCGTCCCGCCCCTCTGGAGCCACTTCCTTCTCTGCACAGTCACTGAAAACACACACACACACACACACAGAAAATACTTAAAAGGGACAGTAGAAAAGTATACACATACACACACACAAATGCACACACACAGTCACACACACACACACACACACACAGACACAGAGACACACACACACAGACATACACATATACACAAATACACTGACACACACACCGACATGCACACACACACAGACATACAAATGCACACACAAACACACACATACACAGACACACACACAAACACACATACACACATACACACAGACACACACACAAACACACACACACAGACACACACACACACAGAGACACACACACACAGACACACACACACACACACACACACACACACACCCCCTCTCCTACCTGAAGTAGTGTCCTGATCTCCCCTCTAGTCCCGGTGTGACGGCGCAGTACACGGTGGTCTGGCAGCCCTGCTGGGGGGTCTTCATGAGCAGCAGGGACAGGAGGCCCAGCAGTGCCCCCAGCAGGGGGGACCAGCCACTCACGTGGCGGCCCAGCTCGGTCCGGATCACACCGGGGTGGAGACAGAACGCAGACACACCGGAGCCTGGAGAGACACACCGAGACCAGCATCAGGAGGAGGTACGGTACTAATACTGTATCTGAAGTCTCTTTTATATAGACCTTAGTGGTCCCCTAATACTGTATCTGAAGTCCCTTTTATATAGACCTTAGTGGTCCCCTAATACTGTATCTGAAGTCTCTTTTATATAGACCTTAGTGGTCCCCTAATACTGTATCTGAAGTCTCTTTTATATAGACCTTAGTGGTCCCCCTAATACTGTATCTGAAGTCTCTTTTATATAGACCTTAGTGGTCCCCTAATACTGTATCTGAAGTCTCTTTTATATAGACCTTAGTGGTCCCACTAATACTGTATCTGAAGTCTCTTTTATATAGACCTTAGTGGTCCCCCTAATACTGTATCTGAAGTCTCTTTTATATAGACCTTAGTGGTCCCCTAATACTGTATCTGAAGTCTCTTTTATATAGGCCTTAGTGGTCCACTAATACTGTATCTGAAGTCTCTTTTATATAGACCTTAGTGGTCCCCTAATACTGTATCTGAAGTCTCTTTTATATAGACCTTAGTGGTCCCCTAATACTGTATCTGAAGTCTCTTTTATATAGACCTTAGTGGTCCCCTAATACTGTATCTGAAGTCTCTTTTATATAGGCCTTAGTGGTTGTTTGTGATTATTGTTATAGTTTAAATAAACACTTTGCTACGTTTTGTTGCGGCTGAACACGCCCCTGATGTTTACAGACATTGGCGTGAATTTCCTCTTTAATTAGAAAATGTTTGTGGGGACCTCTGAGTGTTTCTAGTGTTTGTAGGGACCTCTTAGTGTTTCTAGTGTTTGTGGGGACCTTGGAGTGTTTCTAGTGTTTGCGGGGACCTCTGAGTGTTTTAGTGTTTGCGGGGACCTCTGAGAGTTTTAGTGTTTGTGGGGACCTCTGAGTGTTTCTAGTGTTTGTGGGGAAATCTGAATATTTAAGTGTTTGTGGGGACCTCTGAGTGTTCTAGTGTTTGTGGGGACCTCTGAGTGTTTCTACTGTTTGTGGGGACCTCTGAATATTTAAGTGTTTGTGGGCACCTCTGAGTATTTCTAGTGTTTGTGGGGACCTCTGAGTGTTTCTAGTGTTTGTGGGGACCTCTGAATATTTAAGTGTTTGTGGGGACCTCTGAGTGTTTCTATTGTTTGTGGGGACCTCTGAGTGTTTGTGGGGACCTCTTAGTGTTTCTAGTGTTTGTGTGGACCTCTGAGTGTTTTTAGTGTTTGTGGGGACCTCTTAGTGTTTGTGGAGACCTTGGAGTGTTTCTAGTGTTTGTGGGGACCTCTGAGAGTTTTAGTGTTTGTGGGGACCTCTGAGTGTTTCTAGTGTTTGTGGGGACCTCTGAGTATTTCTAGTGTTTGTAGGGACCTCTGAGTGTTTTTACTGTTTGTGGGGACCTCTGAATGTTTCTAGTGTTTGTGGGGACCTCTGAGAGTTTCTAGTGTTTGTAGGGACCTCTGAATGTTTCTAGTGTTTGTGGGGACCTCTGAATGTTGCTAGTGTTTGTGGGGACCTCTGAATGTTTCTATTGTTTGTGGGGACCTCTGAGTGTTGCTAGTGTTTGTAGGGACCTTTGAGTGTTTTTAGTGTTTGTGGGGACCTCTGAGTGTTTCTAGTGTTTGTGGGGACCTCTGCGTGTTTCTAGTGTTTGTGGGGACCTCTGAATGTTTGTAGTGTTTGAGGGGACCTCTGAGTCGCCGGCCGAGCTCTCTGCAGAACAGGACGTTGGCCAGTTTGCTCTGTCTGTAGCTCTCCAGAGAACTGTACGTCTTGCTGCTGAAGAACAAGTCGTCAAAGTCGATACGACCTGAAAAAGAAAAACATAAAAACTGAATCAACATCAAACGTCAGACAACAACACATTCTCACTCCCATCGCTTCAGAAAGCAACACTTGGTCACGGGCATTTTGCGTTTGTTATTGACGCAATAAGTTTCCTTTAGCGTGATATTTAGATGCTCTGGATCGGGACGTACGTTTAACCGACAGAACAGGACAGTTAGAGTTAGGAAAAGATGCTGGTTTAGGGTTACAAAATGTATGTTTAAATGACATGTGGGACAACAATGGGACATTGGGAAACGTAAAAAAAGTGACAAAAACGTTGAAAAATTAACAAAAATCGTGGAAATAAAGTAATAAAATACACCCTTAAACAGCGAAGAAACAATGTCTAGAAATTTACAAAAACATTATAAAAAGTGACAAAAATGTTGAAAGACAAAAAAGGTCAAAGAAAAATCCAACAAAATGTAACAACAGTTTTCTTTTAAGATTATTTTTTGGGCATTTTAGGCCTTTATTTCTATAGGACAGCTGAAGACATGAAAGGGGAGAGAGAAAGGGGGGAATGACATGCAGCAAAGGGCCACAGGCTGGAGTTGAACCTGCGTCCTCTATTTATGGGCGCACCCTCTACCAGGTGAGATAACCCGGTGCCCGAATGACTAAAAAAAAAAAAAAATAACAAAGGTTAAAGAAACACTCAGAGGTCCCCACAAATCACAGGTCGTACCCCCTTTGTGGGCCATGGATGACACGATGATGACTCGGCTGGGGGCGGAGCTCTGCAGAATCGGCAGCAGCAGATTGGTCAGCAGGAAGTGACCCAGATGATTGACAGCCAGCTGAGTCTCAAAACCGTCTTCAGTCAGCCATCGGGGACACATCATCACTCCTGCAGACATACAGGCAGACAGACAGGTTAGAGAGAGACACATCATCACTCCTGCAGACAGACAGACAGGTCGAGAGACAGGTAGAGAGAGAGGTAGACAGACTGACAGACATGTTAGAGAGACCTCATCACTACAGCAGACAGGTAGACAGGCAGACAGACAGACAGGCAGGCAGGCAGACAGACAGGTTAGAGAGAGAAACATCATTAGTCCTGCAGACAGACAGGCAGACAGACAGGTAGAGAGACAGATCATCACTACGGACAGGCTGACATGTACAGAGAGACAGGTAGAGAGTCGGGTTAGAGAGAGAGACAGGTATAGAGACAGACAGACAGGTATAGAGAGACAGGTAGAGAGACGGGTTAGAGAGAGACAGGTTAGAGAGAGAGACAGGTATAGAGACAGGTTAGAGAGAGAGATGGTTTAGATAGAGGCAGGTATAGAGACAGACAGACAGACAGGTATAGAGACAGATAGTTAGACAGAGAGACAGGTAGAGAGACAGACAAGTTAGAGAGACAGGTAGAGAGAGAGGAATAGAGACAGACAGGAGAGAGAGAGACAGTTTAGAGAGAGGCAGGTATAGAGACACACAGACAGGTAGAGAGAGAGAGATGGTTTAGAGACAGTCAGGTATAGAGACAGACAGACAGGTAGAGAGAAAGACAGGTAACCTGCGTTGTTGATGAGGATGTCCAGTCTGTCCTCCCCGTCCAGGAAGTCTTTAGCGAACTGTCTGACGGAGTAGACGGAGGACAGGTCCAGGTGTCGGACCACCACGTCTCTGTTTCCTGTCGTCTGGCGGACTTCCTGCGCCGCACGCTCTGCCCGGGTCAGATCCCTGCACGCCATCACCACCCGGGCCCCTGCAACACATCATAACATACAATAATAATAATAATAATAATAATGATAATAAACATAATAATAATAATGATAATAATAATGATAATAAACATAATAATAATAATGATAATAAACATAATAATAATAATGATAATAATGATAATAAAAATAATAATAATAATGATAATAATGATAATAATAATAAAAATAATAATAATAGTGATAATGATAATGATAATAATGATAACGATAATAATAATAATAATAATAATAATAATAATAATAATAATAATGATAATAATAATAATAATAATGATAATGATAATAATAATAATAATGATAATAATGATAATAATAATAATAATAATGATAATAATGATAATAATAATAATAATGATAATAATGATAATAATGATAATAATGATAATAATGATAATAATGATAATGATAATAATAATAATAATAATAATAATAATAATAATAATATAACAATAACAATAACTATAACAATAACGATAATAATAATAATAATTAATAATAATAATAATAATAATAATAATAATGATAATGATAATGATAATGATAATAATAATAACAATTATAATTATAATTATAATAACAATAATAACACCAACAATAATAATAATAATAATAATAACAATCATTATAATTATAATAACAATAATAACAACAATAATAATAATAAAAATAATAATTATAATAATAATAATAATTATAATAATAATAACTAGAGAATGCATTTTCTTAAGAAATTGCAGTGTGAATGCTGTATGTTGAAAGGCTGATGGTAATACTTGATTTTTGTAAGAAGAAGGTGAAGTAGTGAGAATATTTGAAAAAGTAGCAATGGGTTTAATTAGCATGAATGTCTATGAAAAGTTGAATAATACCCAGAATGTTTGAAAGACGTGGCATGTTTTAATTGTTTTTAGTTGAAAAAGTGGAAATGAGCTTAAATAGTATGAATTGTCATTGAAAAGTATAAATTGTGTGACATGTAGAGATTTTTGCCTGTAATCACAAGAATATTTAGTAATAAATTAGCAATTTTACCCATGGAACTTTTTGTCCATTTCCAGATGTTCAACAAATTAAATTCAAGTGTTACATAAATCAACTCTTTCATTGGGTTAGGTTTGAGAGAGGAGTTTAGAGCAATAATACAGTAAGTATGGAGTTTTGAGCAATACTACAGTTACCATTGTCCTTATCTACCTTACAGTTGTAATGTTACCTATCAGCTAAAACTGTTGGTGATTGAAAATACATAGACAAGACTAGTAAGAATAATAAGAATAATAAGAATTTGACAACATAAAGGTCTGATCACATTAAAGTGCAGAGAACAAAGGTATTTACAAAATATGGAGCTTATATGATATACACACTTACACACTTTGTCAGGAAAATGACCCTACCAGTGCAAATTCACACACGCAATACCAACTCTGACCACTAGGGCACACACAAAGTTGTGAAAATCAAGTTGATTTTTGGTTCAAGAGGACTACACCAGGCATTTTAGCAGCCTGTTTTTCTATTGATTGCAATGCTCGAGCCCATGGGGACCATGGTTAGGTCCCCATTGGGTGAGTGATTGTCAGGTAATGGATCCCACCAAGATAGAAAAACAAACAGACACACACACACACACACACATGCACACACACGCACACACGCCCACAAAAAAACACACACACACACACACACACACACACACAAGCACACAGACACACACGCACGCACATGCACACATAGACACACACACACACACACACATGCAAATGCACAAACACCCAA
>JABUOV010000073.1:12500-37500 GCA_025617405.1 Perca schrenkii
GATCTTCGTCCACAGAGAGCACGGCAGCAGAGAGCAGCAGAACACCGGCAAAGATAGAGATCTTCATGTTGATCTGGAGAAGACAGAGTTATAAAAGCTGTTGGAGACTTTACTCTGACATATCTAACATCTCTTTATATTATCATATAAAATCTTTTAGAGACTTTACTCTGACATATCTAACATCTCTTTATATTATCATATAAAATCTTTTAGAGACTTTACTCTGACATATCTAACATCTCTTTATATTATCATATAAAATCTTTTAGAGACTTTACTCTGACATATCTAACATCTCTTTATATTATCATATAAAAGCTGTTAGAGACTTTACTCAGACATATCTAACATCTCTTTATATTATCATATAAAAGCTGTTAGAGACTTTAGTCTGAAATATCTACCATCTCTTTATATTATCATATAAAAGCTGTTAGAGACTTTACTCTGACATATATTACATATATAACTTTATTTTACTGTTAAACAATGACATGATTTATAATTGATTATCGAAAACAGAACAAGTCTTAAGAAAAAGCATTGAAAAGAGTCTGAAAGGCATCCCAAAAGAGTTCAAATACCGCCCCGAAAACGCTTCATTAATAAAGCCAAAAAGCATCAATATTTAAAATACTTTAAAATAACCATCATTAATAAATGCTAAACCGATAGTTCATTAAGTTTGTGTGTGTCTGTGCGTGAGTGTTTGTGTGAGTGTGTAAACTTAATGAAATTATGACTTTTAAGCGCCGAAAGTGGAAAAAAAACATCAAAACTTCAGGGAAAAAGCAGCAAAAATGCCAAAAGCAAAGTTACAAAAACGCTTTTGAGAAAATAACACAAAAAATAAAATAAATGCCAAAAATGTAAACAAACAAAACGACAAAAACGTTGAAAACAGGGTCTCCAAGTGCAAAATAATAGTCCTGAATAAAAGAGAGTCAGAAGGGTAAAAAAAAAAATCTCAAAAAAAGCTCAGAAAAAAAGCATCAAAAACTTCTTAAAATTCAAATGCTTTTAAACTTCTTTCTGAATGTTCAATGTGCAGAATTATCATATTTGGCTTTTCATTTAAAAATAAAAGAAATCTATGGACTTCTTATGTAACATTTGTTTTTAGTTTGATAAATGTCTCATTTCTTTGAGTTCTGCAGAGCTCATAAACTCCCCAAAACATTATATTACCAATATAGTGTGTACAGCATACAATACCGGCACACAGGATAAAATACATTTCATATACAGCTTCAGCAGATTTCTTTCTGTAGAAGAAATCCATAAAGTCCTGATGCAGCGAGATGAAGTTAGACAGACAAACTAAACAATAAAGTGAAAATATAAACAAACTTTTGCTTGAGTTTTCGTCCTCGCAGCTGAAACCAATCAGAGAAGATTAAATGTGTTAAAGACAAAATAATAATATAAAGTATATTTACCTGAATGACAGGAGAGAGATGAGTTCTAGAGTCAGCAGCAGGAGAGATACCTGGAATATCACATGACAACAAACACACTACATTACATCACAGTTAACTATATTACACCACAGTTAACTAAAAAAGTAGTGAAAAAACTGTCAAAAAGCAGCGAGACAAAGTGTCAAAAACGTCAAAAAGTGCCAAAACAAATGGGTAAAAATACCCACGAAAAAGTATAAAAAGGGTCAAGAATAGAATATAATTCTATGTGATATGAATATTTACATCACATTTAACTTCAAAGTTCTTTAGAAAGGGGCAACAAATTGTTCAAAATGCAACAAACTGTCCAAGAAAAACGTTGTCAAACCTTGAAAAATCCGTCAGAAAATGTCGTAAAAATGTCGACAATTGTTTTTCAAAAAAGTCACTGAAGAGTCAACAAAAAAGTTGACAAAAACATTGAAAACTAAAAGTGGCAAAAATATCAAATTCGTTTTTCTAAAAAAGTGACTGAAAAGTCAAAAAAACATTGAAAATAAAAACTGAGAAAAACTAATGTTAGGACCCAGAGTCAGCGTTTTCTCTTACCGTAGAGTTGATGGAGAAAGGTGTGAAGGTGCTGCTGTCCGCTGGTCGACTTGTTTTCAGTAAAAAGGATTGAATGTTAAAATCTAAACTGCACAGTGTCTGAAGATGAAGAAGAGGAGCAGAACTCTGACAAGAAGCAAATCTGAAGAATGTTCAGATAGAGAAATGTAATAATCTGCAGTCTTATATCCTCCCTCAGAGAGGGGATGTCTCTGAAACAAACAGCTGAATATCATCTGCATATACGGTAAACATTCAGCTACAGGATCAGACATCCCACCCACTGATCCTAATTTAAATACACACGCTACTGACGGTCAAAGACGAACGCGGAACACCAAAAAGAGGAAGGTAAGTTGTTGTTTTCACACTTTAAGATGTTTTCACACTTTGTTTGTTCCGATGCAGCTTACTGTAAATAATGACCAACACAAATACTTTTTTATTATTTATATCAAACACAATACTGAGGCAGTTTCTATAGCAGGTATAGCGTTAGCTTTCACTAGCAGATAGCACAGACTTTTATATCAGGATTTATTTAGCTTCAAGTGCTTTACATTAAAAACAGCATAAACATTAAAACAAAGCAGAACTAGAAATAGGAATAGGAATATACAACAAGATAATCAACAAGAACTAAGAAGACATACAAGTCCAACTATACACATACGCACATATGCACCCACACTAACACACATCCACATAAACACACACACACACAAATAGACACACACAGACACACAAATACACACACTCTAACACATCCACAGTAACACACGTACACACAAACACACACACATGCACCCACACTAACACACATACACAACCAAACACACACACACAGACACACACACACAGACACATTAACACTTATACCCGTTTTTATTACATCGTGAGGACCAGTGACAGGCTGCAGCATGATTGGATCCACCCTTTCTAAAGGGTCTACAGACATGATTTTCACTGCTAAAATTATTATATGTTTATGTGAACACAAAAATTACTTTAAACTTCAAAACTTACTGAACTTCATCAGACGTTCCACTCCTCGCCGACGTCCATTAATACCTGACAATGGACACCTCGTCTGGCATTAACCCTTACATACATACAACAGTTCATGTTTTCATCACTCAGACACTCAGCTTCGTACTGAAATGTCTGAAAGTTCATTATTATTATGATGTTGAAACATCTCTTGTTACATCTTCAGAACAAGATTTATTATATACTTTAGTTCCAGTGTGACGTTTAGTTTCTGTTCATCTATAACATCTTTCGCCTCGTTAGAAGATCTTTGCGGATTGAGAGAGAGAGAGAGAGAGAAAAGAAAAAGGTAAAAGCGCTCTCTTGATTGAGGATGCCTCATTATCAGTGGTTTGTTCCAGCATCATTCTGACCTATATTTAGGTTTCTAGTGGTGGCGCCCCCTAGTGGCCATAGTAGTTCTAATGGGAGCAAAGCAAGAAGTGCAAGAAGGGGAAACGCCAGAGCAGGAGGAATGAGAGGGGGAAACATAGCAGAAGATATTCCTTTTTAAACCAAAACATAGCAGTGGAGATGTACCACCATCTTTCAATTAACCTAACTCAGTAGTTTTGGTGTCCAAGCCTAACCAAACTGGGATCGTTTCACAACGTTAACAACGATGAGGACGTATTTCCTGCCACCACTAGGGGGCACTGAGTTATGAAACGCTCCTGTGGCTCGTACAACCCACCCATATCTTACCATATCATATATATATATATATATATATATATATATCATAACCTCGGAGGGTTTGGGGGGGGGGGTTGTTATTTAACCTGAGTGTATACAGCGACAAGCTTTGTAAAACATCCGTGTTTGTGAATGAACTCGTTTTTCCTGTAAGATGATGTGTTGAAAGCTCTGGTGGCTGCTGACCCCCCAGAGAGGAGAGGAGGGTTACATCTTCTCCACGTAGTATCCGGGGAATATCCCCTCTTTGTGCCCCAACTGCCCGGACCACCAACCAGACAGATCTGCAGAAACAACAGAGACAACAACAACAGCTGTGATTGGAGCAATTCTTGTTTTTTTTAGCCTATATTTAATATTTAAATAACGATTTATTTTGCAGTGGTTTTGTTTGAATTATACAGCTGAATACATTTCATAAGAGCATCAGTATCTTTATTAGTATCGGTAAGTGCTTTTATTTTGAAGGAACAGTGCAGCCTGAGCCTCCAGTTTACATATCTGTGTGAGCAGGGAGACAGCCGGGAAGCTTATGGTTTTTACCAAACTAACTGAACTTATCTACGTTCTTAACAAATAAAAAATCTATGAAAATCGCTTCAGAATCAATTACGATAGTCACAGTCAATAATGTAGAACAGCGGACATTTTCGCATATTGTATCGCGTCGGCCAGTAACTATATGGTCTAAGTTCTGTAAGATTGGATCATATATATATATATATATATAGTACTAGACCTACCATATATGTGCCACATCAAAAGACAAGTTTGTTCACTCTCTCACCCAAACATTTCAGCGGCTCCTACAAAATGCATATTTAGTAGGTTCAACTTACATCACCCAGTCCTCAAATTCCTGGTTTGTGTCGATGTGGCTGATTCACTTTTATATTGTTCATATTTGGTTCAGTTCTCAAGTTCCAAAAACTTGTTTACCTTGTATGCTGGTCTGCTTCAGGTCAGATTCTGCACAGACCAGTTCTCCCACCTATCAGTACCTTAAGGGAGAATGTAAATGATATCATCGGCGTTGAAGCTGAGTTCATTGGTGTCCTGGGCGTTGTAGGCGTACAGGGCTCTGCACTGAGCTGGTTTGGCTCGGCCGGATTTAGGAAGAGGCTTCAACTCCTTCGACAGCCGCCACTGACATCTGAAGGATCATAGAGAGACTAATGTGAACAACAACAATGTGTATGTGTGTTTTTTTTAGATATCCTTCTGCTCATCAAATTTCCTTTTCTAAGGATAAATACAGTGGAACTTTCTTTAGAATCTGTTCAGTATCAATCAGTTAGCATCCACTAAAAGTTCTGTTGTTGCTGCTGACAGACTCAGATTATTTTTCTGAATGTCTGACAACATTATGGGATTGATCCCTACAGAGATATACCTTTTAGTTAAAGAGTAAGATCCTTTTAGTTTAACATGAAACAGCCACGAAATCACCAGCCCCGCCAGACTCCATGTAAATAATCAGGACTTTTAGCGTTTATAGAGCCAGCATATTTGTAAATGTAAATGGACTGTATTTATAAGGTGCTTTTCTAGTCTTAACGACTACTCAAAGCGCTTTGTACATAGTACAGGAACCATTCACCATTCACACACATTCATACGCTGTGGCCGAGGCTGCCATACAAGGTGCCATCTGCTCATCAGATAAACACTCACACACATTTACACTCCGATGCACAGCATCGGGGGCAACTCTGGGTTCAGTGTCTTGCCCAAGGACACTTTGACATGGGACCGCAGGGCCAGGGATCAAACCACCAACCTTCCGATTGGTAGGCGACCACTCTAACACTGAGCCACAGCTGCCCATTTGGTGGTATATTTCCACGAGACTCCATGTAAATGACTTTGTGGAGAACCATCTGGAAGAGCTTTGAAACTTAACTTAACATTCAAATTACTTTTTTCTTTCTACATTTCTGTTTCTGCTAGCATTACCGCTGCATCGCTTCCTGCTTTTACAAACTACGGAGCACCCCTAGGCCCAAATAACAGAACGCGTGTTGTTAATCGCACGTCAAAATATTTAGTGCTGTAATGGGGATTTGCATTAACTTGTTATTATCGCATTCATTTTGACAGCCATACTTTATGTTTTAAAGCAATTGCACTGGGTTACAGATGGACAAAGTTTGAGTGCAAAGGGTATATATAGACCAAGCTCAATCTTTTAAGATTGAACATTAGTTTGGGGAGTCTGCTCTATATTTTCTACTGCAGAAGAGGCGTGATCAACGGACATAGTTCAAATGACTCTGTACGCAATTGGATAGTCCTTCAACTAATCAGATCAACAATCCGGGTGACGTAGCAGCGACAGTGGCATCAATGGGTTGCTGCGCTTCGGTGGCCGCCATGTTGAATGTAAACAAAAAGCTGCTTGGTCACTTCTCTATCGTCATTGTGTTAAACCCGCCAATAGTGGGGCCAGGTGGATAAGCCAGTTTGTGATTGGTCCCCACAAAATTGTTACAGAAGCAGGATAGATACACATACAGGTTTCCAGCCTGAGCTGCCGGGAGACATCAACTCGCCGGCAGATCGGTCTGGTTTTACCCAGTATATAATAAATATGGAATGATTAATATAAACTGAGATGTATAAAGAAGACAAAGAGACCCGATTTATTAAACTACCTTTTGCTGATGCAGACGACCAGAACAACAGCAAAGAGAGCCAGCAGGACCCCGACCACCAGACCAATGATCAGAAGCAGATTTCCCCCTACTCCTGCAGAACACATCAGACATTATCAGGAGACAATGGTGTAATTACATCATGTGTCCTCCTTGGCTACCAGTAACTGTGTGGAGGAGGAGAGGGTGTGTGTGTGTGTGGGGGGTGCGTGATCACGGAAGGCTTGTATCATGTGGACATGCCGACAGGGTTGTTGTCTTTACTTAGAATTCCTTATAGGGGCGACAGAAACTACGTACTATAGCTTTAAGGTGGTTTAGATTCTGTTTGTAGTTTTTATAGACAGACTTGTTGAGTTTGGATCTGGTCTGAAAATATCAGATAAAAAACTGATCAAACTAACCTTCCTTGTCAGCCACCACATGCAGGCTGTAGGGCACTGAGAGTGTGCGGTTCTTCTTCTTCAAACCACAGGTGTAGTTCCCAGAATCCTTTGCAGTCAGATAGGTGAGATGGAGGGCGGGGTCAGTCTCTGACAGGGCGGAGCCATCTTTGGACCAGGTGACCTCCAGTTGGTGGATAGTGCAGATTGCAGCAGAACAGTTCAGTGCGATTGCTTCCCCTCTTTTAAACTCTCCGTCATCTCTGGAGCTTCTTATCTTCATTTGAACATCATCTGAAATATATTTACAGTGTTAGATTTTAATACATTATATTAGATTAGACTTGTTGGATCTGATGATCCCCGTTCCTCATGTTGTTACAGACCAAGATCACTATACAACTAAAGATAAAGTCAGCAGACTTTACTATCTTTTAGAGGCTGTAGCAGGTTCTGTTCCAAAGCTAGAACAATACATTGGTATCAAAGTAAAACTAGACAACCTACGAAGAGGAATTTTGAGAACGAGCAACAACGGGAGCTACTGGACGCTGTTTTCAACCCTCAGCTTTGGTTACACAGAGCAGACCCTATTTTCATCTTCCTTCATTTGTAATCTGGGCCATCAGTCTTGTGTCCACAGAAGCGTCAACCTGTTGTGCGCAACTGTTACACAAACGGGGAATACTGGACACTGTTTCAACCCTCAGCATTGGTTCAGGAGCCAAGCTATGCTACAAAGCTAGCGCTAACTCGATTGCTCCATGGCTACTCCCACACTAAGCGAGTCTCCACTCCCTTGCAGGATTTCATCTTTATTCAAAAACACTCACAAAGAAATTGCAGATCTCAAAGAAGAGATTTGTAGGCTTTCAGAGGACCAAGAAAACAAGGATGCTTTACTAACAACCTGCTTGGACGTGGATCACGACCAGTCACTCCGGATTTCGTCTCTCACAGCGGCCCTCCAGGACACAGAACACTGGGATCCATCTGCCTAACACCAGCGCCCATCATCCTGTTCTACGCCGAACATCAAGGCGTCTTGGACTGAGGTGGTTTGCGGCCGTAAGAGGGCCTCAGATAGGGCTCCATCGCCTTCTGCATTGCCTCCCATCATTAGCCTTTTGAATCGCTTCGGTGCCTTGTCGGAGCTGGCGGCTGGCGGTCCTGGATCATGCCGGAGGACTGGGGCTGCTGGAGCCTCCGCGCGGTGGGCAGCTGGTGGAGTGGCTGTCGCGGTCTGTACGACACTCCCGGTCTCGGATGCTGCGGTTCCCTGTGGTCGCGGATCGGCCCTCCCGGTGGCTACTGCGGTTCCCCGCGTTTTGGCGTCTCCAGAGCCGGCTGGTCAGCTGTCGGCATGGGAGAGGACTGCTGCCTCTTTTTGAAAGCTACTAAGAGATGCGGTGTTCAGATGATCTGGTGGCCGCCGCTGCCTGGACCGCTCAAACACCAACGTACTCCAACAGAGTAAGCATTCTTCCTTTCCTTGTCCATCGGAAACTGTTATTGACTGCTCTCTTCCTATCACCGGCCATTCACAATGCTCCCCGACCACTCTTCCCCCAAACACAATAATTATCGGTGATTCATTCTCCCGACGCACGTGCTTCTTTAATGCGATCACACACTGCCTTCCATGAGCTAAGGTTGCAGACATCCATGCTAAAGTTGTGGACCTGATACCCTCATTTCCAACATCAATCAAGTGCATCGTGGTCCACTGTGGACACAATGACATGTCCTACCCTGAAAGTGAACGCACAAAGAAAGATTTTAACATTCTTATTGACGTTTTAAAGAGTACTGGGAAATTGTTTTTTATGTCGGGCCCGCCTCCCTCTCTAGGTCGCGGAAAAGACCTTTTTAGCAAACTCCTTAGCCTCAACACCTGGCTTCAGACTGCTTGTAATCTTCACAGCATAGGGTTCATTGACAATTTGTATGTGTTTTGGGAATTTGGCTCTCTGTTCAGCAGGGATGTAATTCATCCTAACGCACGGGGCAGCCAGATGCTATGTGGAAATATGCAGCATGCCCTGCAAACGGTCGGTTCACATCCCGAAAAAACACGTTTAAACATAATTCCCAGATGCACTCTTCCATAACCTCCTCCTCCTCTAAAACAAACTCTACTAGTCCACAAAACAGCTATATCTTCCAGTTATTATTAGTAACAGACCATACAAAGTGGTGAAGCAGCAATACAATAAGACACATTCAACTGCTAACATAGCAAATTTAGCGCTCATTCCCCGTCAGCTACAGCCTGCCACAAGAAACGAGGCAGATATTTTTCTCAACACACAAACAATAGCTTTATTAAACGTCAGATCCTTAGCAGGAATGTCATTTTTAATCAACGATTTTATTATTCAACACAATCTTGATTTTATGTTTTTAACTGAAACCTGGTTGGATCAGAATAACAGCGCTGCTGTCCTTATCGAGTCAGCTCCCCTGGCTTCAGTTTTATGAATGAGAATAGAATTAATAAGAGAGGAGGTGGGGTCGCTATTTTGTTTAAAAACTCATTCCTGTACGCAAATATCAGTTGGAAATTTTGCTTCCTTTGAGTATGTGGCTCTTCAGCTAAGGTCCACTAATAGAGCTATATTTCTAAATATCTACAGCCCACCTAAGTACTGTTTAGACTTTTTTGATGATTTTGCTGAACTACTGTCTATGATCTGTGTTGACTTTGACTGTATAATTGTTACAGGTGATTTTAACATTCATGTTGACAACCCTGAGGATAGAGGTACAAAGGAACTGTATTGTGTCTTTGATAATTATGGGCTGACTCAACATGTGACTACAGCCACACACAAAGGTCACATCTTGGACTTGCTTATCTCTAAAGGTTGGAACATTTCCAAAGTTGTGGTGTATGATATTGCTCTCTCTGGTCATTCCTGTGTGTTTTTTAATATCTCTATAAATGTGAAAAAATTGTTCAAACACAGGTAATTAGAAAACAATACATCACTGAAAGCACCGGTGAAAAATTCATTCAGCTTTTCTCGTCCACAACCGCCCCCTCTGGAGCCTCAGTAACTGAGCTTGTAGATAATTTCAATTGGAGAATATCAACTAAATAAATATGTAAATATACATTAAGCTGCGAGCGTTAGTAGTAAAGTTACAGTACGTTAATGTATGTTATTTTATATCGTATTAACATTGCTGTTTCTGTCCTGATGTGACATATAATCGTTAGGGACACAGACGTGGCAGCCGTCAATGCTGCCAACTTGAGACAAGTCCTCCTCTGCTGGAAGGTGAACGACCTGGGGGAGGAGAGAGAGGATTTTCCTGCTGGTCTTGTGGACAGCACGGTGCACAGTGGCCCGGGGCATAGCAAAGGCTCTGGCTAAACTGGCTAGCCAAAAGAGGAAGACAAGGGCCTTGATGACGGGTCCCCAGCCATGGTCACACGCCGTGCCGAGGATGTACCGTTAAAGGATCCCCCTGGAGAGTCTGAAGTCCACCCTCGTATCACTTTCCCCATCAAAATGCAGGGCCAGCAATGAATAGAACAATAGGATCTATTTATTTGGTTTTTGGGTTGCTTCTGCTTTTACTCTTGTCACTGTAATTAATAGCTATTGCAATAAAAACCCTTAAATAAACATATAATATGACTATGTCAGTTGGACACCATTTTAATTGCTCCAATTTTGCTAAAATAACTAAAAAGGGGCATTTTTGGTTATTGTTTTACAATGAATTAAGAGCAAAAGTATGACTGTCTTCATACCGGTACGGTTACGGTTGCATAAAACAGAGGGCAAAAACAAGCAACAATAAAAACAATCACATTCATTTTGATGAACAAAGCAGAAATGTATTTTTCACGAGTGACGACAGGTGGTGGGAATGCTCTGCCCTGGGTACATTTCACAATTTCACAGAAGAATAAGGACTGAGATGTTTTGATCGTCATTTCCGGTAAGTACATAAGGCAGTGTGCGATTAGAGACAACACTCCCCCGTCAAACTTTACGCACTATGCAAGTAAGTATGTGTACGAAGTGCACTTCAGTTAGTGCACTAAGGGAAGTGCGTGATTTGAGACACACTGTTAGTATTGGTAGATCTTAGTGCTGCATTTGACACGGTTGACCACGACATATAATTAAACTGACTGGAAAACTGGGTAGGCCTTTCTGGAACAGCACTAAAGTGGTTTGAATCTTATTTGAAGAATAGAAAGTACTATGTGTTAATAGGTAACTATGCATCTGACCGTACAAGTTTGACATGTGAAAAAATTAACGATTAAAAGTCAACGCTCATCTTCAATCAACAATGTTAAAAACAACAAGAAATCTTGGCATAATTATGGACTCTGACCTGAATTTTAACAGCCACATTAGGTCAGTAACTAAATCTGCCTATTATTACCTCAAAAATATAGCAAGGGAAAAGGACTTATGTGCCAACAGGATTTGGAAAAACTTATCCATTCTTTTATCTTCAGTAGACTTGACTAATGAAACTGTGTCTTTACAGGTATTCCTAAAAGCTCTATTACAGTTTTTTTTGGATTGCTTACACACTAAAATTAAAAGTAGTACACTATTAGCAAAACCTTACACTCAAGAAGCAAAACATCAGCCCATATTTGCACAACTATAAGCACATTGTCAACCTCACACTTGTTGCAAAACTCTACAAACAGTGATTTGCAAAACACTAAACACACTTAACATACATTACACACAAAAATCTATCATGAAGTCACTTCCTTGCAATACCAAAGCACTGACTGTCAAATGACCGCACCGTCCAACCAATTGGTTCAACACAGTCATCAGGTGTGCAAACACTTGTTTGCCTAATTGTAGACACACCAATCAGATGTATAAGCACTATAAAAAGCAGCAGGTGAGTTCATCGGTCTTCAAGCCCAATGGAAAGAGTCAGAGAAAGAGTAAGACGAGGAGGAGAACGAGGAGAACGAGGAGGAGGACAAGGAGGAGGAGGAAGGGGAGGAAGAGGAATCAACAGAGGAAGAGGAAGAGATGGAGGACATGCTGGAGGTAGAGGTAGAGGAAGAGGAAGACAAGAAGGTGCTCAAAGAGGACCGAATCTGACAAATGAGATCTGCGCAACACTGGTTGACCACATTGTCAACCACAGCCTGACGCTGAGGGAGGCTGGAATGCGAGTACAGCCAAATCTAAGCCGATACACAGTGGCAAGTGTGATAAGAACATTTCGACTGGAAAATAGGTATTGTAAAAATATCATCATATCAAACAACGTTTCTTCAAACACATCTGGTTTCAGTAACTGCTTACAGTACTGTATTCTATGCACTATCAGTACTTCTGTTACCTTTTCCTGTGAAATTACTGTACTATTGTATACTGTTTTTTTTTCTACATAGGATTGACGGTCAGGAACGACAAGGGGGAAGGCCTCCTATGTTCACAGAACAGCAAGAGAGGGAGATAGTAAACATGGTTTTGGCCAACAATGCTATCAACCTGACGAGAACACGAAGGAGGGGAAGACAATGTCTGGGACAATGTGTCTTTCCACCGCTCTACTCTGGTTCAGAACTGGTTTCAGCAACATCCACATTTCACCGTCCTATATCTTCCACCATACTCTCCATTCCTCAACCCTATAGAAGAGTTTTTCTCTGCATGGCGGTGGAAGGTATATGATCTCCGTCTCCAGGCTGAGGTAGCCCTCATCCAAGCCATGGAGGAGGCCTGTGACCAGATGGAGGTAGCAGCTATGCAAGGATGGATTCGTCATTCAAGACGTTTCTTTCCAAGGTGTCTTGCTAATGACAACATTGCCTGCGATGTTGATGAAATTCTGAGACAATGTCTAGTTTTACAGTAAACTTACAGTACAACACGTAAAGTGACGTTTTGTTACAGTATTATGAATCTCCATGTCAACATTTTGGGCATATTGAGAAATAAATGAGTTTCTTCAGTCTGGAACATTGGTCTTGTGTAGTGTTTGGTGAATTTACATTATATTTGTACTTTGTTGATTGTAGCCTACTCTAATCATAGGGAAGGAGAAGTGCTAAAAGTGTTTTAGGTTTATCACAGCAGAGTGTAACTCATGCAAACAGAGTATAGTATTGTGAAACGTATGTGTTTCATATGGTAACAACGTGTGGTTTTTAAACAGAAGTGTATAGTTTTTACAAGAGTGTTTGATTATGCAAAGGATCTGTAGTGTTTTGCTAATTGGCTGTGTGGTTGTGCTAATTGTGTGTTGTGTTTTGAAAACACGACCCTGTTTAGAAAATCATGCTTACAGTTTTTTACAATTGCTTAAGCACGATTTTCAAAAAAGGGCCTGTGTTTTCAAAACATTACACACAATTAGCAAAACCACACACAATTAGCAAAACACCTTGCAAAAACTATATACTAATTTTTTTTGTTTTGTCTGTTTTTTCTGTGATTGTAACCTGTACTGGATAGAATATTTTAAGTTTGTTGTTTGTGGAGCTAACAGTGTTATGCACACTACTGTCGTAGAATGAAAACTGGGACATGTTTTGTTGTTGATTCTTCATGTTGACTGATTTGGGTATAGGGAGAAAAATAATTATATTTCCTCAGTCTGCAGCATTGGTCTTGTGTAGTGTTTGGTGAACTTATTGTAAATTTCTCTGTGTAATTCATTTACAGTACTCTAATCACTGAGAAGTAGAATTGCTAAAAGGGTTTTAGGTTAGCAACAGCAGTGTGTATATGGTTCAAACTTAATTAAGTCAAATGAAAGGTGTGTGTTTCATATGGTAACATGTGTTTTTTATAAATTAGTGTATAGTTTTTGCAAGAGTGTTTCATTTTGCAAAGGTGCAAAGGTGTTTTGCTAATTGTGTTGTAGTGTTTTGCTTAAGCAATCCAAAAAAACGGTAATATCATACACAAACAGCTGTTTAATCGATCAACATTAAAGAAGATACTATCCTAAAGTTATAATTGAAAAAAAAGTTCTGTAATCATGGAATGACATCATGGAATGTCACAGAGACAACATTCAATCAACAGTGACATCATAGAACACTATGATGTCACTGTTGATTGAACAAAGGTTTCCTTCCTTTGCAACAAGCAAAGGATTTGTGTCATCATCAGTGACATCACAGAACATTGTCTTGAGAGTTTATGAATAGGACCCGTTACTCCCATCAGGTTGTTTTTTGACAATGCCACACAGACGCAGACACGCAGCTCGGCCCGTTCGTAGACGTAGGAGGACTCGCAGGTCCTCCCATGTCCACAGACGGAGGAGAGTTGTCCCACGCAGACGCTAGGCAACGCTAATAAACATGCATTTTTAGGGCCCTATCAAGTGTAATGATCTCACATTATTTTTTCCAGAATGAGTCAGCTGCCATCACCACCTGGAGAAGCACCGAAAACAGCTGGATGGATAGAACCACGGACAGGTGACATCATCAGGTTAGTTAAATTATTAATCAGGAATAAATGAACTAAAATAAAATGAACTCAGTTTTTGGGGTCGGCAGCTTATAAAAAACTTATGTTCAGGGTTCTGTACCCTCTTGGTGGTGAATATCAGCACCCAGCAGCTTTTAGACATGTTTCTCTTGTTTGCTAGCAGACAGAAAAAAGAGGAGGAAATCTTCACTCAATACAAGTCAACGCAGAGTTGTTTTGCCCTCTGGTGGACTTAAATGCCCTCTGTGTCAATATCACCTAAGAACTGGGAAAGTAACCATCACACGCAGGACACGCCGACAAAGGAACTGCAACACGCGGGGCGCGATCCCCGGTCTCCGGGGTGAAAGTCCTGTGTTTTCCACCACCCCCGACCAACCTCCCTACGCGGACTTTCGCCTTATCAACTACTCGCTACCGTCAGCGTTCTGGGATCACGAAATCTGCTTCCCATTGAAATGTATTGCTTTCAATTTCGTAATCGCCACACGAAAAAAACGGCATTTACATAACCTGTCCACGACTTAATAGATTACAATAACGTAACTATATAACGACCTGGCATGAGACTGGGCTGGTGTGTGTGTGTGTGTTTTCAGCCAGTTTTCATTTCGAGATGAATGAAACACGTCAAACTGAGACCATTCTGTAAAATAAATCAATTTTGCCTCTCCTTGATGATGTGAAGAATTCACGAAAGCCATTCTTACAGTTAATATCATACACAGTTGTCCAATGCAGACGCTAGGCAACGCTAATAAACATGCATTTTTAGGGTCCTATCAAGTTTAATGATCTCATTCTTTTTTAAAGGTGTGTGAGACTTGGGCACCCAGATAGCTCAGTTGGTAGAGCGGGCACCCATGTATAGAGGATTACTCCTCGACGCAGCGGGCCCGGGTTCGACTCCGACCTGTGGCCCTTTGCTGCATGTCGTTCCCCCCTCTCTCTCCCCTTTCACATCTTCAGCTGTCCTGTCAATTAAAGGCCTAAAATGGCCAAAAAAAAGGTGTGTGCGACTAAAACCACTCTGTGTTCAATTATTCAACACTTACTAATCATCATCATTATGAGTCATCAAAGGAAGCGGTGACATTGATAGTGGGAAATGGTGTGTGTGTGTGTGTGTGGTGTGTTTGTGTGTGAGAGAGTGTGTGTGTGTGTGTGTCTGTGTATTTCAGGGTGCCATCTGGTGGCAGAATCCTCAACTGATTCTTAAAGAAACACATTTCTGACTCTTTATTTTGAGAGAAAACACAAGACTTTCACCCAGGAAACAGGTGTTCATGTCCTGGAAGAAGTTAAGGAGAAAACACAAGACTTTCACACAGGAAACAGCTGTTCATGTCCTGGAGAAGTTAAGGAGAAATCACAAGACTTTCACCCAGGAAACAGGTGTTCGTGTCCTGAAGAAGTTAAGGAGAAAACACAAGACTTTCACCCAGGAAACAGGTGTTCGTGTCCTGGAAGAAGTTAAGGAGAAAACACAAGACTTTCACCCAGGAAACAGGTGTTCGTGTCCTGGAAGAAGTTAAGGAGAAAACACAAGACTTTCACCCAGGAAACAGGTGTTCGTGTCCTGAAGAAGTTAAGGAGAAAACACAAGACTTTCACCCAGGAAACAGGTGTTCGTGTCCTGGAAGAAGTTAAGGAGAAAAACACAAGACTTTCACCCAGGAAACAGGTGTTCGTGTCCTGGAAGAAGTTAAGGAGAAAACACAAGACTTTCACCCAGGAAACAGGTGTTCATGTCCTGGAAGAAGTTAAGGAGAAAACACAAGACTTTCACCCAGGAAACAGGTGTTCATGTCCTGGAAGAAGTTAAGGAGAAAACACAAGACTTTCACCCAGGAAACAGGTGTTCATGTCCTGAAGAAGTTAAGGAGAAAACACAAGACTTTCACCCAGGAAACAGGTGTTCGTGTCCTGGAAGAAGTTAAGGAGAAAACACAAGACTTTCACCCAGGAAACAGGTGTTCGTGTCCTGGAAGAAGTTAAGGAGAAAACACAAGACTTTCACCCAGGAAACAGGTGTTCGTGTCCTGGAAGAAGTTAAGGAGAAAACACAAGACTTTCACCCAGGAAACAGGTGTTCGTGTCCTGAAGAAGTTAAGGAGAAAACACAAGACTTTCACCCAGGAAACAGGTGTTCATGTCCTGGAAGAAGTTAAGGAGAAAACACAAGACTTTCACCCAGGAAACAGGTGTTCATGTCCTGGAAGAAGTTAAGGAGAAAACACAAGACTTTCACCCAGGAAACAGGTGTTCATGTCCTGAAGAAGTTAAGGAGAAAAACACAAGACTTTCACCCAGGAAACAGGTGTTCATGTCCTGGAAGAAGTTAAGGAGAAAACACAAGACTTTCACCCAGGAAACAGGTGTTCGTGTCCTGGAAGAAGTTAAGGAGAAAACACAAGACTTTCACCCAGGAAACAGGTGTTCATGTCCTGGAAGAAGTTAAGGAGAAAACACAAGACTTTCACCCAGGAAACAGGTGTTCATGTCCTGAAGAAGTTAAGGAGAAAACACAAGACTTTCACCCAGGAAACAAGTGTTCGTGTCCTGAAGAAGTTAAGGTGAAAACACAAGACTTTCACCCAGGAAACAGGTGTTCATGTCCTGGAAGAAGTTAAGGAGAGAACACAAGACTTTCACCCAGGAAATAGGTATTCATGTCCTGGAAGAAGTTAAGGAGAAAACACAAGACTTTCACCCAGGAAACAGGTGTTCCTGTCCTGAAGAAGTTAAGGAGAAAACACAAGACTTTCACCCAGGAAACGGGTGTTCATGTCCTGGAAGAAGTTAAGGAGAAAACACAAGACTTTTACCCAGGAAACAGGTGTTCGTGTCCTGAAGAAGTTAAGGAGAAAACACAAGACTTTCACCCAGGAAACAGGTGTTCGTGTCCTGAAGAAGTTAAGGAGAAAACACAAGACTTTCACCCAGGAAACAGGTGTTTATGTCCTGGAAGAAGTTAAGGAGAAAACACAAGACTTTCACCCAGGAAATAGGTATTCATGTCCTGGAAGAAGTTAAGGAGAAAACACAAGACTTTCACCCAGGAAACAGGTGTTCCTGTCCTGAAGAAGTTAAGGAGAAAACACAAGACTTTCACCCAGGAAACAGGTGTTCATGTCCTGGAAGAAGTTAAGGAGAAAACACAAGACTTTCACCCAGGAAACAGGTGTTCGTGTCCTGAAGAAGTTAAGGAGAAAACACAAGACTTTCACCCAGGAAACAGGTGTTCATGTCCTGAAGAAGTTAAGGAGAAAACACAAGACTTTCACCCAGGAAACAGGTGTTCATGTCCTGGAAGAAGTTAAGGAGAAAACACAAGACTTTCACCCAGGAAACAGGTGTTCATGTCCTGGAAGAAGTTAAGGAGAAAACACAAGACTTTCACCCAGGAAACAGGTGTTCATGTCCTGAAGAAGTTAAGGAGAAAACACAAGACTTTCACCCAGGAAACAGGTGTTCGTGTCCTGAAGAAGTTAAGGAGAAAACACAAGACTTTCACCCAGGAAACAGGTGTTCGTGTCCTGAAGAAGTTAAGGAGAAAACACAAGACTTTCACCCAGGAAACAGGTGTTCATGTCCTGAAGAAGTTAAGGAGAAAACACAAGACTTTCACCCAGGAAACAGGTGTTTATGTCCTGAAGAAGTTAAGGAGAAAACACAAGACTTTCACCCAGGAAACAGGTGTTTATGTCCTGGAAGAAGTTAAGGAGAAAACACAAGACTTTCACCCAGGAAACGGGTGTTCATGTCCTGGAAGAAGTTAAGGAGTAAACACAAGACTTTCACCCAGGAAACAGGTGTTCATGTCCTGGAAGAAGTTAAGGAGAAAACACAAGACTTTCACCCAGGAAACAGGTGTTCGTGTCCTGAAGAAGTTAAGGAGAAAACACAAGACTTTCACCCAGGAAACAGGTGTTCGTGTCCTGAAGAAGTTTAAGTCAACCTCTCTTTTATCCCTCATTTTCTGCTCCATCAGCGAGCTCATTCCGTTCTATCCCCACATGGGCCCCCACAGGAACCCCACTAACTCTCCCACCTGCTCCAACTTTTCCCTCCTCCAGTGTCATCACACCTTATGCAGAGTTTGAGCACATCACTGCTCTCTCTACCCACTGCAGAGCCCATATTACAGAATGCAACTCTGTTGTATGTACTGGACCCCCCTCAGACAGTCTCTTACATGTTATTTTCCCCAAATCTGGGGTGGAAAATGCAAACTCCGATTTCAGTTTTCAGGCCAAAACTGATTCTGAACCTAAATTGATATTTGGGCCGATTAAAACCTGCAAGGGGCCGGGTTTGGACCGCAGTCCTCCAGTTTAACACATGTGCTCTAAACTAGTGGTCTTCAACAACCTGCAGTGACTCTGAGGACCCTCTAGGGGCCGTGGACCCTTTATTAATAAATAAATATAAACAACTTGTTTCTTCTTTAAATTAAATGCTTCATTGTTTGAATGAAGTGAAGTTTAACTAAAGTACAACTAGTTAAATTTGAGGTACTTGTACTCAGTTGAAAATATTGGACTTTTACTCCACTACATTAATCTGACAGCTGGAGACAGATTTTTCTTTCTCTAAATAAGCAGAATATTGTACAGAGTTTGGTTGGTGGAGGAATTAGGAGGTCTTCATAAGATTCAATTTGACGTAAAAGATTTCCCAAAAAACAGACGTGGAAAGTAACTAAGTACATTTACCCAAGTAGTGTACTTATGTTCAAAATGTAAGGGTACTTGTTCTTTACTTGAGTATTTCACAGACTTTTACAGTTTTTTTCAAATGTTTACACACAATTTTGAAAACCGGGTTATTTTTGTCAAAATATAATCACAATTATCCAAACACCACAATCAATTTGCAAAATTCCTAGATTGTTTGCAAAATGAAACACTTCAGTCAAAAAATACACACTTCAGTCAAAACATATACACATATTTGTAAAAATGCTATTAGTTTTCATTTTAACCAACACAGTTGTCAATGATCATACACTATTGCAGCCAGTTTCACACTGCTGTGATAAATAAAAAACACAATGTACACAAATACTGTAGGCCAACTATAACCTTTACCAAGCACTGCACAACACTTGATGCTGCAGACTGAATATTTCAAGTATTTATTTCAATACTTACAGTATTTCTACCATAATCAGTTTCAGTCATCAACCAACAATGATATCAATTACTGTAAACAAATAAAATCTGTAGACAAATAAAAATTACTGTATGAATTACAGTACATACACTTTGACTCTGAAGAAAAGTAAAGTAAAAGTAAACAGAAATGAAAGAAAGCTACAGTAAAAGCAACAAGAATACTGTAACTATTCGTCTCTCCGTCTGGCTGGATCAGGCCATAAAATTTCATCCACATCACAGGCTATGTCTTCATTGGCAAGGCACCGTTGGAAGAATCGCCTTGTGTGACGAATCCACCCCTGCACTGAAGCTGCTTCAATAAGATCACATGCCTGTTCCATGGCCTGAATGAGGGGCAAACGGTCATAAGGCCGCAGGTCATATACCTTCCACCGCCACGCTGAAAAAAAATTCTTCTATAGGATTCAGGAAGGGGGGAGTATGGGGGGAAGATATAAAACTTCAAAATCAGGGTGATCATGGAACCAGTTCTGGACCAGAGCAGCCCGATGGAATGGGACATTGTCCCAAACGACAATGTACCGCATCTGGTCCACTTGGTGTAATGCGGTGACAATCTCAAGCAATCGGTCAAGAAATGCAAGTATCAGATTTGCATTATAGGGTCCCAGATTTGCATGTTGGTGGAGGACCCCATTTTGTGTGATAGCAGCGCAAAGGGTGATGTTACCCCCTCGTTGCCCTGGCACATTAGTGATTGCCCTGTGCCCTATTACATTTCTCCCTCTTCTTCTTGTTTTTGCAAGGTTAAATCCAGCCTCATCCACATATATAAATTCATGTTGAATTTCAGCAGCATCCATTTGCAAGACTCTCTGAAACACAAGAAAATAGGATGCTATTCAATATCTATAGCACAGTATATTTTTTGTGACAGAACATTATGAGCAGTGCATGATACCACACCATAGTCAGATGAACAATGCATACCTCCACATACTCATTGCGCAGATGTTTCACTCTCTCTGAATTTCTGTCAAATGGTACCCGATACAGTTGCTTCATGTATATTTGATTTTTCTTTAGGATTCGACCTAATGTTGACAGAGAGACTCGTTGGATGTTATTGAAAATATTGTCATCATTGATGATATTGGCTTGGATTTCTCGTAGCCTGATACAATTATTGGCCAAAACCATGTTCACAATTGCGGCCTCTTGTGCACGAGTAAACATAGGGCCCCTTCCACCTTGGTGTCCTCGACCCTCAATCCTATGTAAAAAAAAAATAAGAAAAATAAATATATGACAGCCTACAGTCAAATGTCACAGTAAACAATATTGATTATACAAGCTTCAGTTTCAATTTATACTGTGTGGTTAGCTTACCTGTTTTCTTGTTAGTTTGTTAGTTTACTTTTTCATTAGAGTTCTGAACATGTTGTGTCATGGAACCTTTATTTTGTCCGAATTACTGACGCAACGGTATTTCTGCTGAGATTTGGTTGACCTCTTTGTCCAGCTTCCATCAGTGTCAGTCCATGGTTGATAACATGGTCAATAAGTGTTGCACGGATTTCTCGAGTCAAATTTGGTCCTCGTCTTCTTTGTTCAGGTTCTTCTCTTCCTCTACCTAGGCGTCTTCCTCTACCTCTTTCTCCTCTTCCTCCTTCTCCTCTTCCTCTACCTAGGCCTCTTCCTCTACCTCTTTCTCCTCTTCCTCCTTCTCCTCTTCCTCTACCTAGGCCTCTTCCTCTACCTCTTTCTCCTCTTCCTCCTTCTCCTCTTCCTCTACCTAGGCCTCTTCCTCTACCTCTTTCTCCTCTTCCTCCTTCTCCTCTTCCTCTACCTAGGCCTCTTCCTCTACCTCCTTCTCCTCTTCCTCTACCGCCTTCATCTCCTCTTTGAGCTCCCCCTCTCATTCTCACTCTTCTTCTTCTAACTCCTTCCATTTTTGTTGAAGACAGGTGAACCTGCTGCCTTTTATAGCACACCTGAGTGGTGCGTTTTCAAATTAGCACATGTGTGCTTCCACACCTGGTAGATGTGTTTATCCAATTCGTTCATTAGTGTGGTCATTGGCAATCCGGTGCTTTGTAATGACAAGGAAGTAACCTCACAATCCTTATCTGTGTCTAAGGTGTGAAAATGTGTGTAGAGTTTTACAAATCACTGTGTGTAATGTTTTGCAAAACGGGTGAAGCAGACATTGTGTGTAATGTTGTGCAAATCTGTGGAGGTGTTTTGTTTATTGGAGTAGAATTTTGCAAATTGTGTGAAAAGTTTTATTTTAATGTGTAAACAATCGTAAAAAACTGTAAGTCTACTGCACCACATTTATCAGTCACCAACCAAACTCTGGGCAATTTTCAGAGAATTTAAGTAACTCCACAAAATGTTTCATTTTCTTCATTCATTCATGTATTTTACATTTCATCAACCACTATTGGTACATAACTCTATTACTGTCATATTTAATGTTTTTGTTTATATATAATAGTCAGTCTAACAAATATGAAAAGCAGCCTTAAAATAAAGCTAAGTTGGGTAACACTTAATGAGGTAATTGTACTTTACATGAGTTCTGCTCCTTACTACTTGTACTCCTGTACATATCATAGGGAAATATTATAGTTTTTAATCCACTATATTAATTTGACAGCTGGTTAAAGGTGTGTGATTTCTTTCTTTAAATATGTAGAAAATTGTACAGAGTTTGGTTGGTGAATCGGGATCACAAAAACCAGAGGTGGAAATTAAGTAAGTATTCATAGCCAGACTACTTTATGAATGAGTGAACATGACGGCATTAACAACAGACCCAGAGTTACACTGTCACATGTCTTTTATTCAACAGGTAGTAATAGATTACTCTGATTCATCAGCTAGTAACAGATTACCCTGGTTCATCAGGTAGTAATAGATTACTCTGATACATCAGGTAGTAATAGATTACTCTGATTCATTCATCAGTTGAGAATATTTACACCTTCTTCATAGTGAACAGGGTTACCATTGTTATCACAATCGATTACAATTCTGAGGTTGTTACGAGAGCCTTTGCAGCCACAGTAGTCAAACGTGAGGTTGTCATTGCATTTACAATTAACAACGGTGAACTTTTTAAGGCTAATTCTCAGAATACGATTGTTTATTTCATATGGCTCTCCTTCATCCCCACAGATCTTTGTGACTTCGCCATACGTTGCACTGATGAAGGAGTTCTCCTTCTTACACTTATTACTATAGGCTTTACTGATTTTTCTCTGTTTTATTACGGCATCACAGGAGTTAGGATCCATGTTCTGGTTGATATGCTGATTTATAAAATTCTGAACACTTGGATCTAGATAGTCCACAGAGAGCACGGAGGCAGCAGAGAGCAGCAGAACACAGGCAAAGATAGAGATCTTCATGTTTATCTGGAGAACACAGAGTTATAAAAGCTGTTAGAGAACTGAGTCTAAGATCATTTTATTTTGACATAAAATCACCATCACCAAACCCACCAGACTCCATGTAAATAATTAGGACTTTTAGGGTGTATAGAGGCAGCATATCTCCACCAGACTCCATGTAAATAATCAGGACTTTTAGCGTGTATAGAGCCAGCATATTTCCACATGTAAATGGGTGAATTAAGAGTTTATTTCAACCAGAATGCAGACAGAGAAATGTTTGAGACCATCAAACTGAAAATGAAAAAAATTAACCTTTTGTGTTTTCATCTTTGCAGCTGAAACAGAATCAGAGAAGTTTTAATGTGTTAAAGACAGAATAATAATATAAAGTATATTTACCTGAATGACACGAGAGAAATGAGTTCTAGAGTCAGCAGCAGGAGAGATACCTGGAATATCACATGATAACACACACTATCTTACAATTACATTTAACTTCAAGGTTCTTTAGAAAAAACAACAACAAAAAAAGTCAAAAAAGTGCCCAAAACGTTAAAAAAGTGACTAAATTGTTGGCTGGGGAAAAATCGTTGAAAACAAAGGAAAACATTAAAAACAACTGTCCAAAATCCATCAACAAATGTTGAAAAAAAAATTTTTAAAATGCGACCAAAACATTAAATAAGTGACAAAAATATTGGAAAAAAACAACAAAACAACATTGAAAAAACATCAGAAAAAACGCTGAAGAAATTAATGAAATACTAAAAGTAGGAGAAGAGTCAGAGTTTGTCTTACCGAAAAGTTGGTGTAGAAAGTTTCAGGTACGAAGGTCCAAAAATGTAGAAATGTAAAATCTAAACTGCCCAAAGTCTGAAGATGAAGAAGAAGAGCAGAACTCTGACACAAAGCAAATCTGAAGAATGTTCAGACTGAGAAATTAAATAATTTCTCAGTCTTATACCCTCCGACAGAGAGGGGTTGTCTCTGAAATCAGACTTTCCTGCAGTGGTTACCCAGGAGACAGGGAGGGAAACTATAGGTCACCAAAAAGCCACCTGTGCCTTTTCCCTGCCTACGTCTGCAAAAACACACATTATACTGTTTGCTTTGGCTGAGGAATCAGAATGGAGTATTTACCTATACAATGGTATGAAAAGCAAATAACAGCCAGGCATATTCCCTCATAGTCTTTATACAACATATGTTTCCAGAGAATGATAAATGATAAAAAACCTTTGGATCGATCTTATCTTTATTCAGTTATTATCATATTATTCAGTGTTGCAATTGTAACTTTATTCGTCTTGCATTTGTTTGTTCCTTATATTGTTCTACTTCATATATATATATATATATATATATATATATATATATATATATATATATATATATATATAGAGCAACACACAAATTACAATGTACTTGAACAGCCCTGTACCTGCATGTGTATTTCGTATAAATGCGGTTATTGACCATCACTGCAAAGAATAAGTGTAACCCTAGTGGTTATGAGTTGGAATAACCACTTTATTAAACCAGCTAAACAGACCATGTCAATTTTGACCCGGAGGACAATAAGTGCATGGTCGCAAAGAAGACAACACAAAGGTTAAGTAAAAGTAAAAGTACAGTAAACTACTTTAAAAGTCCAATGTGTAGGAATTTCTCCCATCTAGCGTTGAAATCATATATCGCAATCAACTCTCTCGGACCACTCAGTTCCAAATACGGATTACAGCTACGGTAGCCTTCATGCTTCAAAAAGCAGTTCTCTTGCTCTTTTCAATATCTCAAATTTCAATATATCTTCTTTTTCTGGGCGAAGAAGAAGACTTTTTATGGTTGTCTGATTTTATGTAACTATGTTTTTATTATTGTATTCTTATGTCTTTTACTCATTGTATTACTTTATAGTAATTACCTTACTAAAGTCTCTGTGTGTGTGTGTGTCTGTGTGTATGTGTGTGCGTGCATGTCTATATGTGTGTTTGTGTGCGTGTGATTATTAATACACTGTAAAACCTAACACACAGACACATGCACGCACACACACGCACACACACAGACACATATAGACACATGCACACACACACACACACACACACACACACAATTCTAACGATAACATGTCTTTCATAATGTGTATCTGTGGAAAGTACTCTACAAATAAACATTACTGACTTATCTCCAGTGTTGGCTGTGTTATCATCTCAGATACAGTTGGAGGTTAGAGAACATGACC
>JABUOV010000073.1:42500-85000 GCA_025617405.1 Perca schrenkii
GTGCTTGTGTTACACGTGTACAGATATACTTTGGGAGGAGGGTGGGCGAGACAGTAGTGAGGGGAACTGGAGGAAGTGGGGGTGTATGATGGATAAAAGGAGGGTGCTGCAGAGCGACAGTCTACAGTGGATCAGGCTGAAGGATGAGTAGGACTCTGCTGTGGCTGCTGGCCTCTATGGCCTTTGTCTCTCTGACTTCTCTGGCTGATGGAGCTCCATTGTAAGTAGACATGCATTACCTTTACACCCCCCCATGTGCTTTAGTTAATTCTCACAGAGCTAAAATATATAGTTTGTTTGTTCGTTCATCTTCCTGATGAAATTATTATTGGTTAAACTGCAATAGGAGCAACAGAAATACCTAGGGTGCTCTGCATGTATATTCAATTAAAAAAAGTGTATGGATGGAAATATTAGTTTAACTTGTGTGTTACATAATAAGAAGTTTAGTCCAGTTTTCAGTTTATTTAACACAAGTCAATGTAATGTTTTCTTTGAAATGATGCCAATGAGTTGGCCTCATTCTTGTTCAAAGTTTGCACAACGATACCAGACAGAGCAAAAGTCTAGAGGCATGATGAAATGTGTTGTTGATCCAGTACAGGATCTTCATCCAGGTAATCAATAGATCACTCGGTGTGTGTGAAGTCCATGCTGGAGCTTATGATCATAATCTAAGCAAATAGGTTTGTTTTCTTCGGTAATTTGGTTGAATTGAAACTTTAACTCATAGACTCTAAGACAGTGGCTCTCAACATAAACCTGAGGGGCCAAGAGGCATAAGTAAAGAGTGGGGGGGACATTTACATTGCAAAATTATATTAAAATGTTTAGACTTTTCTACAATTTTTTTCTTTTTGTTCTTGTGAAATACTAAAATATTCCTATAACTTACCACAGAAAAAAAGGCTCACATAGTAAAGCCAATATCTGTGTTAATGGTTTACCATGCACGCACTTCTTAATTTATTTTTAAGGGGTCACACACAAAAAAAGGTTGGTAATGTTTGTCAGTACATCATAAACATAAAATGTGAATGGCAGTGTATTCACATCAATATCTTTCTCTCTCTCACCGCTGTTCTGCAGGAAGGTGATGTCTGCCCCTAACTTGTTGCGGGTAGGAACAGCAGAAAACATCTTTGTGGAGTGTCAAGACTGCACCGGGGGAAACATCCCGGTCCAAATCAACGTGATGAACCATCCAACCAAAACCACAACGCTGACATCCACATCTGTGACCCTTAGCAGTGCAAACGACTTCCAGGAGCTCGGACAAATAACGGTAAATGAAATACTGTCACGCTGTATATGCATGTTACTGTAACTTGACTTCAATTACTAACACGACCAGCGAGTTTTGGAAGTGCCTAGGTCAAGGTATAAACGTTGGGGTGATCATGATTTTGCAGTTGCTGCCCCGAGACTCCGAGAGAATAAATTACCCCCTGATATTCGCACTATCACAGATGTAGCTCTTTTTAGGTCCAAACTCAAAACGTATCTGTTCTGTCTGGCCTTTAATACGTAGCAGTGGTGTGACAATTTCATTCTTTTGTTTCTGTGTAACCTTTTCTGATTTTACTGTTTTCTATGTTCATTCTTTCTATTGTATGACATGTGTTTCTGATGTGAAGCACTTTGGATACCTGCTGGTTTTGTAAAGTGCTATATAAATTTGATTGATTGATTGATTGATTGATTGATTCAATTACTAACACGACCAGAAATAATCTAGAAATGAATCCAGAAATGTACATCCTGATGCACATACTGCTCATCATTCTGGTTTCAGATCCCTGCTGACAGCTTCAGTAAGGATCCTACCATGAAGCAGTATGTGTACCTGCAAGCTCAGTTCCCTGACCAACTGCTGGAGAAAGTCGTCTTAGTGTCCTTCCAGTCCGGGTACATCTTCATCCAGACTGACAAGACCCTCTACACCCCCAACAGCAAAGGTCAGTTCAATACTGAGCTGCATAACTGTTAAGAAACACTTACTTCTGTGTTTTTCCATAATTAAATTATTTAATTGTAAAATACAGTACAACGAATCCTCCTTTTGACATTTATGACACAAATTTGAGACACCTTCCTCCAACGTTCAGCAGCAAAATCGACCTCTTTCTTTCTCTGTCAGTTCATTTCAGGATGTTTGCAGTGACGCCCCGTATGGAGCCTGTAGAGAGGGAAGCCCAAACTGATGCTTCTATTGCCATCGAGATTGTGGTATTGTATTTTATCTTTGATAAACACAGACTGTAATGTAATGGTATATAGTCAGCTGTAACTGAGAGCATGAATCCTCTTAATGAGGTGATATTACAAATGCTTAACAACAGATAATGACCAAATAACAAAAACACAGTTTTAGTAAAACCTATCCTGCCACTTTACTTTACTTACTGTAAAAAGTAAATCTAGTGGCCGAGTTGCACACTGAACACAGCCTCTGTCTTCAGTGGCAGAATGAAGGCTAGAAAAAGTACCGGAAAAAGAGTCAATATAGACATTGATCAGAGTCATGGATTGTAAAAAAAGACATACATTAAAGGTGTCCTGCCACACAAAACCATTTTTACCTGTTTTTTTTTTAAATCTGTCAGGTCCACATGTGTTTGTGTTATGTGGTGAATGTGAAAATGAACTGCTAGCTCCTCTGTCAGCTCTAGCCACTGAACAGAAATAAGCAGAGAAATCCGACCAATCACAACAGCTGGTCAGTCTGACATCATGTTGCCTGAGCTCATTACTATTCATGAGCTCGCCCATTTGAGCTGGGTAAAGGATGCTGACAGCCAGGCTCTCATTGGCTAGCTGTTAGCCAATCAGAGTCAAGCATCTTAGCTCGTTGAATGTTAGTGAGAACTGGCAGAAATCGTCTTCCTGCAGGCTTTCTATACCACGCCAGAATGGCTTGAAACAAGGTAACCAAGGTTAAAGAGTCCATGGTATAACTTCATACATTACCACAAAGTAATTAAATATGTGGTAAATGTGGCAGGGCACCTTTAAATATAGCATGCATTTACTAAATCGATTTGTAAACAGGCACGGCTCTCTGTTTATGGTTGTTTGTGTGTTTCGCCGCCGAAACAGGAAGTGAGTGTAACTCGAGTACATTGTCCAATTGGCTCGAAACTTTTCAGGATTCATAAGAGTCCAACCCTGAGGACAAATAAAGGCCGATATTTACTTAAAGTCATAGCGCCCCCTAGTGGCAACCAGTGATGCCACGTAACGCGTTACTCTAATCAGAGCACTTTTTTCAGTAACGAGTAATCTAACACGTTACTATTTCCAAACCAGTAATCAGATTAAAGTTATTTATCCAAGTCACTGTGCGTTACTATTTGTCATTTTGCTTTCTTCTTGCGTCTCGGGGAGTGAAGTCACGTATGCGACAAGTCACGTTTTCAGCATGAGGACAGTTCACGTGTACCACGCAGCGACAAAAACGTAAACAACAATGGACTGAGAAGAGAGATGCGCGCTTTCTTGCTGGAAATCCAGTCACTATTTAGAGTTTGTGTCAGCTAAAGACGGCAATATTAAGGTTCGTTGTACACTCTGTGCTGGTGGCAACTACGTCCAAATGGATTTTTATCCATTTGGAGTCGCAGCACTGCAGTCAAACTTACAGAGCAAGTCCCACCAGGTAGAGCAAAGCAGAGAGCAGGAGGTCCCCCACCACCAAAACAACTAAAGCTGGACTTTGGTTCAAAACCAGTAAGTGGGGGAGAGTTGAAGAAGTTGGTTGGGCAGTAGGCCTATGTTGTAAAGGAAATGCTGCCCTTAAACACGGCTGACTGGCTCTCTTTGGTGCCATAATAAACCAGATCCTACTACTGGCCACGCTGAGCTGCCTCACAGTAAACCGGTTGTCATGTTTATGTTGAGGCTGTAGGGGTGTTGTCGGCAGCTGCTGCATGTAACTAATAAAGTAACTTGTAATTTAACTTTGTTACTTTTAAAATCAAGTAATCTGTAAAGTAACTATACTACTTTTAAAATCAAGTAATCTGTAAAGTAACAGTTACTTTTTCAAAGTAACTGTGGCAAGAAATCCGACCAATCACAACAGCTGGTCAGTCTGACATCATGTTGCCTGAGCTCATTACTATTCATGAGCTCGCCCATTTGAGCTGGGTAAAGGATGCTGACAGCCAGGCTCTCATTGGCTAGCTGTTAGCCAATCAGAGTCAAGCATCTTAGCTCGTTGAATGTTAGTGAGAACTGGCAGAAATCGTCTTCCTGCAGGCTTTCTATACCACGCCAGAATGGCTTGAAACAAGGTAACCAAGGTTAAAGAGTCCATGGTATAACTTCATACATTACCACAAAGTAATTAAATATGTGGTAAATGTGGCAGGGCACCTTTAAATATAGCATGTATTTACTAAATCGATTTGTAAACAGGCACGGCTCTCTGTTTATGGTTGTTCAATATTGTTTATTTTTAGACCCCTGAGGACATCATTTTACCATTGGATCCAGTCTCTTTGATATCAGGGATCCACTCTGGAGTTTTCAAACTCGGTGAAATTGTCAGGTTAGTATGTCATCTTGTTCAAATTAAATTTTCTACATTGTATGTTAATAATTTAGTTTTATTGGTTAATTTACATTTTACCATGGATAACCGGTTAAAGCAACAGTAGGTAATATTTGTACCTTAATATAGCAGCTTTGAAGTTATTTCGATGGTAAACAAACTCGTAGTAGGGCGAATTATCCCGATAGCAAAACAGGGGGGGAACGCCGCTGGCAAAACCAACAATGCAGAGAGGTGGCGCCCCGCTAAATCTCGCTGGGAAGCGGATCAGGCCATGACTGCATACGACAGTAGCGTTAAATACAAGTACTCCACAGTGACTATAGGGGGTGCTGTTTGACAACAAACGGAAACTGCATAGTATGCCTTTAATTCAATTCAAACATTAATACCTTAAATAATTTAATATATACGTAAATTTTAACACGTTTATGTTTTGTTTTCTACAGTTAATTTCCCATGCTGATGGTAATTTGTTGTTTGGACAGCTACTTGACCAAAATGATCTAAGTCATACAGTGGAGGAAGTGTGGAGAGACACACTAAATCCTCAGTCCATACATCACTCGAGCCAATACTTTAAACTTTATAACTTTGATTCTGAACTTCAGTGTTTCTGTAGTTACTATCAACATAAACTTCTTTGCAGCTGCTCATACGTATGTGTATTCTATTGATTAATTATTAATTCAATCAATTTCTTTAATTTTGTATAATATTGATATTAAAAGAATAAGTGTGTCTTTGTGTGTGTGTAGTCCCGGACTGTGGAAAGTGGTGGTGAAGTTCCCCAGCAACCCACAGCAGAGCTATTCTGCAGAGTTCGAGGTCAAAGAATATGGTGAGCCCCATGACCTGCACCTTTATGTAAAACTTATATAAACCTACAATATTCACATGATTTTACATAATTGAACACACAGTAACATGTTTCCAATTTTTCAGTGCTGCCCAGTTTTGAAGTTAAACTGATACCTGTAAGTTCCTTCTTCTACGTGGACAGTCCAGAGTTCACCGTCCACATCAAAGCCAAGTACGTGAATGTTTATTACATGTTATTCAGAAGCTGTATTGCTCTTTTAGTCAAATGTCATGTGTTTTTCTTGTTCGCATTTTTATGTCTTTCTCTTGTGGATTTAGGTATCTGTTTGGTCAAGAGGTGGATGGGACGGCCTACGTGGTGTTTGGGGTTATGGAAGACAATAATAAAAAGAGCTTTCCAGATTCTCTTCAGAGAGTGCAGGTGATCACATACTCATTTTTGCTGTAATTAGGGCCCAAGCGCCGACAGCGGCGAAGACCCTATTGAAACTGAAGGAATTATAATTACACCAAATGAATTGCCTTTTTGAGGAGCTTAACATATTCAAAAACTCACCAAATTTGGCGGGCACATCAAGTCTGGTGAAACTTTATGTATTTTACGGTTTCGGGAATAGGCGCACAAAAATGGCTTGTTAGCGCCCCCTACAAAGTTAAAAAAATTGAGCCCCTGCAGTGCGTTTAACGTAGTCACGGAACTTGGTACACATATGCAGCGTGTCAACATGTACAAAAAACTTCATTAGAGCCATACCCTAAACCCAACAGGAAGTCCGCCATTTTGATTTCAAAGTTCGAAATTAGTGCGATTTTGGCCATTTCCACATGTCGTACTTTAACGAACTCCTCCTAGAGATTTCATCCGATCAACTTCAAACTTGGTCTGTGCCATCTTAAGAAGTTAAAGATGAAAAGTTGTTAAAAGAAAAACTTTTCGTCATAGGACGTGGCCGTGGCGGGGCGGCCATTTTGTGTGTTTCGCCGCCGAAACAGGAAGTGAGTGTAACTCGAGTACATTGTCCAATTGGCTCGAAACTTTTCAGGATTCATAAGAGTCCAACCCTGAGGACAAATAAAGGCCGATATTTACTTAAAGTCATAGCGCCCCCTAGTGGCAACCAGTGATGCCACGTAACGCGTTACTCTAATCAGAGCACTTTTTTCAGTAACGAGTAATCTAACACGTTACTATTTCCAAACCAGTAATCAGATTAAAGTTATTTATCCAAGTCACTGTGCGTTACTATTTGTCATTTTGCTTTCTTCTTGCGTCTCGGGGAGTGAAGTCACGTATGCGACAAGTCACGTTTTCAGCATGAGGACAGTTCACGTGTACCACGCAGCGACAAAAACGTAAACAACAATGGACTGAGAAGAGAGATGCGCGCTTTCTTGCTGGAAATCCAGTCACTATTTAGAGTTTGTGTCAGCTAAAGACGGCAATATTAAGGTTCGTTGTACACTCTGTGCTGGTGGCAACTACGTCCAAATGGATTTTTATCCATTTGGAGTCGCAGCACTGCAGTCAAACTTACAGAGCAAGTCCCACCAGGTAGAGCAAAGCAGAGAGCAGGAGGTCCCCCACCACCAAAACAACTAAAGCTGGACTTTGGTTCAAAACCAGTAAGTGGGGGAGAGTTGAAGAAGTTGGTTGGGCAGTAGGCCTATGTTGTAAAGGAAATGCTGCCCTTAAACACGGCTGACTGGCTCTCTTTGGTGCCATAATAAACCAGATCCTACTACTGGCCACACTGAGCTGCCTCACAGTAAACCGGTTGTCATGTTTATGTTGAGGCTGTAGGGGTGTTGTCGGCAGCTGCTGCATGTAACTAATAAAGTAACTTGTAATTTAACTTTGTTACTTTTAAAATCAAGTAATCTGTAAAGTAACTATACTACTTTTAAAATCAAGTAATCTGTAAAGTAACAGTTACTTTTTCAAAGTAACTGTGGCAACACTGGTGGCAACAGGAAGTAGGCCTAAAAGTCAAGGTGCTATACTGTAACGAACTCCTCCTAGAGATTTCATCCGATGGACTTCAAACTTGGTCTGTACCATCCCAACACCTTAACGATGAAAAGTTATTAAAAGAAAAACGTTTTGTCGAACGGTGTGGGCATGGCGGCCATTTTTAGCATTTATCTATGAACGAAGAAGTTGTTGTAACTTTAGTGTACATTGTCGAATTTGGCCGAAATTTCTCACGATTGTCCAGCCCTTTGGTCATCTGTAGGCAAAAATTTACAAACATAATTCGATTTACATGAAACTTAGAATGTGTCGTCTTCATGTGATACTGAGCCGCCCCCTATAATACGACCACGGCCACTTCCTCAGGCCACGCCCCCTTTTCAAGGTAGAGTCTTATGTGAGGTGTCATTAAACTCAGCAGGAAGTTCTCTTTTCATTGGTGCAGTGTGTGAGTGCCACTCAAATGCACGGTCGCAAGGAGTGGAGTCCGTCAGTAACTCTGAGGCGGGCAGAGGCATCGCTGCTTGCAGCTTAAATTATTCTTTCTTCCGTGCAATGAATCGCCTTTTTTTTTTTTTTAAACAGTGTGGGCATGGCGTGGCGGCCATATTGAGTGTTTAACAATGGACAAGAAAGTGGCTGTAACTACAGTGTACATTGTCATATAAATGACAATATGCAAAATTGCTTGAAATTTCCCACAATCAACAAGGGTCCAGGCCTGAGGACACCTACAGGCCAATATTGCCTATTTGGTCATAGCTGGCAACAGGAAATCAGCCTTATATGGCAAACATCATCCGATTTACATGAAACTTAGAATGTGTGGTCTACATGTGATGCTGAGCCGCTCCCTATACAGTAATCACGCCCATGTAGCCAGGCCACGCCCCCTTTGTGGCTTTTGAACCATTTAAGGTAGAGTCATGTGTGAGGTATCATTGAACTCAACAGAGTTCTTTTTTGATTGGTGATGGTATGACCCGCCTCCCTAAGCGTTAGTGATGCCCATTTTCATAACAACCCATTAGATGTAGAGTCTTGTGTGAGGGATCATTGAACTCGATTTTTGGGCTCAAGATTCAATTCAAAATTGATTCTAGATTTAATAAAAACGATTCAAAATATGTAAATGTAGTTAGTTTTTAAATTGTTTTAGGATGTTGAGAATAATGCCAGGCTGACATGTAAGAATTTACACTTTAGTGCCCAACTGTATCATTGTATGACTGTATTTAAAAATGCATTTTTACATTAGATAGCGAAAGGTATTGGAGAGGTGACACTGAAGAGAGAGCACATCACACAGACTTACAGAGACATCTCTAAACTGGTGGGGAGGTCCATCTATGTAGCTGTCAGTGTGCTGACGGAGAGCGGTAAGAAAGAGACCGTTTGTTTGTGCCTGTACACTATGTTTGATCATGTGTGGGTCAAATTAAATATCAGTATTATCAGTTTATTACTGTTATTACTATAATTAATAATAATAATAATAATTATAAATATTATTATTAGTAGTAGTAGTAGTAATAATACTTTCACATAAAGAAGAGATATCAACATAAGTTGTTCTGTATCAGTTAATCTAGAAGAAAGTAAAAAGACATTAAAGGAGAATTCTGGTCGACTTTAACACATAGCTCTGTTGTTTGTAAATGAAGAAAATTGAAAACATCGGTGCTGCCTACACCGTGTTATCCTCCTGCTAGCGTTAGCACCCAGGAGGCTGAAACAGGGCAGGTTTTAAATGTGCTTTTAGCCTCTTAACATGTTCAAGATTTAATGTGCCTAGCCATGTGAAGTGATTCCTTCTGAGTGAACACAATGAATCTGACTGCAGTAGATGTGAAAGAAATACATCAACGTTTTGCTAATTCATACCTCTGTCTGGTGTTGAGATGGCAAGACTTAAGGACCGTCTACAAACTACAACACCGAAAAGAGATACAACAAAAAATATTTATTAATTTAATTATTAAATAAGATATTGTCTCCAAACTCACCTCAATTATAACGTGTATCCTGCTAGTTGTACTACAGTACTTTTCAAAAGTAAGAATATGCCTATTTTTCTAAAATATTTTTTATCTCTTTTCGGTGTTGTAGTTTGTAGACGGTCCCGAAGCCCTCATCAGTCTGTATCAACACCGGAACAAAACAGACCTGAATTAGCAGAACTTTGATGTATTTCTTTCACATTTACTGCAGTCAGATTCATTGTGTTCACACGGACGGAATCACTTCACATGGCTAGGCACATGTAATGACATCCCTAACATGTTAAGAGGCTAAAAGCATGTTTAAAACTTGCCCTGTTTCAGCCTCCTGGGTGCTAACTCCAGCAGGAGGATAACACGGTGTAAGCAGCACGGATTGTTTAAAAAAACAACAGAGCTACGTGTTGAAATTGTCCGGAATTCTCCTTTAAAATCAGTTTTGTGTTTCTGCATTCATCCACAGGTGGTGAAATGGTGGAGGCGGAGTTGAGAAATATCCAGATTGTTACATCACCTTACACTATCACCTTTAAGAAAACGCCAACATTTTTCAAACCAGGAATGTCCTTCGATGTTACGGTAAAGGTCTCATTTAGATTTATATAAATTACCAGCAAAAGTATGGCTATATTTTTACTTACAAATAAAAACCTGTTACAGTAAAAATGTCATTACTGATTACAGTTACTCTTTGAAAACACTGATGGCAGGACTAAATATGAAGGTTGCCTGTTCTTTTTATAATTGTAATTGACTAGAGAAATGTTTTGATCTGTTTTTAGTTTCATAAAATACGTATTATATACGTACATATTACTTGTGTAGTGTGTGTGTGTGTGTGTGTTTGTGGGTCTGTTTGTGTGTACAAAACACTTAAAAACACTTTAAAACACAAAATAGGTATGAAAAATACAGTATAGAAAATACAATATAAGAATAACAATAACAATAAACTTTTAGCTAAATATGGGAAGTAAACAAAGTAAACAAACAAAAAAAACAATTAACTACATATATATATATATATATATATATATATATATATATATATATATATATACATATATATATATATATTAGGGCCGGGACTCGATTAAAAAAAATAATCTAATTAATTACAGGCTTTGTAATTAATTAATCGAAATTAATCGCATTTTAATTGCATAAATATTTAACCTGAGAACAGTGAGAAGTAATTTTTTTCACATGGATTTTTAGTATACCATTGAATAATGACTGAATACATAAGCTTAAGCAACAAAATATTGTTTATTTTTGTTCAACCAAGTCCAGCAGACCAGTGCAAATTTTTGCCATTAAGTGTAGCAATAGCATATTTAGAAACCTAGTACATTTCAGAAATTCAGGTAGCCTATAGGTAGGTAGACCTTCTGTAAACTATGTTTTTTTAAGTAAAACACAATACTTTCAAGTACATTCAGACTTAGTTACCCTGGTCCTTAAACCAGTCATCTGGTGGAGTGTGGGTTGGGTGTGGGTCCTTGTACTCGGAGTCGGGCTAACGTCCACGCTAGCAGCTAAATGTTTTGCATTGAGGTGATACTTGAGGCTCGATGTGCTGCGGTGATGTGTGAATTCCTTGTTGCATAGCTTGCACACAACCATGCTCTTATCGACGCTTCCATCCGTTCATTTTTTATAACAAAATTTCCCATCCACGGAGCCAACCAAAGCGGTCTCGTCAGCTTCTTCGTTCATGTTCACTGTGGTTTGTTGTTGTCTGAAGTCATGAACGCTAGTTGGTGCTCCAGTAGAATCGGTCCGCCGAAACTCATCTAGTGAGAAACGTCCCGCGGTGCAAAAATAAGTGTGATTAAAATGCGTAAAAAATGTTTAATGTGTTATTTTTTGTGTAATTGATTAACGCATTAAAGTCTGTAATTAATTAATCTTAATTAACGCATTAAAGGCTCTAATATATATATATATATATATATATATATATATATATATATATATATATATATATATATATATATATATATGACGTGTATGTCTGTATGGTATATGTGTATGGTATTGGGTTATTATACAGTGAATAAATTAACATAAATTAGCAGTTAGAGTGTCTAGGTATGTATGTGAGTAGATTATTAAGTAATTGCACAGTGAATGAGTGAGTCGCTACCACTCATTCCCTTCCTTCCTGTTGTGTTCTGTCTTCTTTACCCTATTTCCTCCTCCCCGAGTGAGGAGTTGTAGAGTATGATGGCATGAGGGACTAAAGAGTTATTGAATCTGTTGGTCCTACACTTGGGAAGGAGTGTGTGTGTGTGTGTGTGTGTGTACACACCAACATAAGGCAGTTACTCGTTTTTCTGATTGTTCAGCTGTTTGTGTTTCCGATGAAAGGTTGAAGTTATGAATCCTGACGGCACTCCTGCAGAGCGTGTTACAGTGGTGGTCGACCCCGGCCAGGTGGAAGGCGTTACCGCAGCCAATGGCATGGCAAAGCTTTCCGTCAATACAGTGGCGATGGCACAAAGACTGATAATCACCGTAAGTCTATAAATGTGGTTTGCAAATGGAAGCTTAAACCTACATTAATCAACAATTTTGCTTTTCACTTGAAGAGCAAGGAAAGCTTTTACCTGTGGCTCCATGCAGACATTTAGCTTCCTTATTATATTTTACATTATATACTGTAAATGCTTGCAAATTAATTGTATGGGAATAGTGAACTTCATATTGCCATTCCCACATTATATTTAGCAATTTTATATTGCTAGGCTACGCTATGTCAGGCAAAGCCACGATAACTTAGGACAGGATAGAATTGACTCTGGACTTTTCACAAATTCATTATTCAACTGTTTGTATAGTGAATGTTTACCTGTGTGTGTGTTTGTCGTTAATTGCAGGCAAGGACCAAGGATAATCGTATTTCAAATGAAAGGCAAACATCAGCCACCATGGTAGCTTTCCCATATACCACTCCAAGCAACAACTACATCCACATAGGTAAGGGACATAAAAACATTAGATTGCGAAAAAAAAGTTGGTGGCTTTGGCAAAGTATGCACCATGCACTACTTATTTTCAGTGTCTAACACTTCACAACATGAAGCTAGCAATCCAAGATGGCATAGCGTGCGTACATGTGTTTGTTTCTGTCCCGTGTTTATATTTCTTTATATTCTTTATAGTGTCTTTTCGTCTTCACTGGTATCCAGTTTTGCCCTACATGTAAAGTCTGTTGTACCTTGAGATACCGCACCTTGGCATTCTGTTCTTCGTCTGTGGCTGGCAAGGAATCTACTGGCTCTGGCCTCGGATCCCCACTGTTCACTTTCTGGCTAGCCAGTTAGCTAATCTAGCAACTGCTTCATCATCCTCAGGCCCAAACAGGACGGACAACATTCACACTCCAGACAATGTCGGCTGTATTACTGATCTTTATTCACTGGACTACCTTGGTCACTTTCTTGCTGCTCTTCCGACCCCTCTCTGGACTATTTATTGTTGTCACTCTCGCTCTGCTGGCTAGCCAGCTGCTGTTAGCCACCAGCAGAGCCAGCTATTGTTAGCCACAACGCCCGAATAGCGTTCGCTATTTTCACTGGGGTTTTTCCTCGGACTACCATCTTCCGCAAAACCGTAACACCACAGCCCTTCTATCACTGGACACCAGTCTCCTACGGTATTTCTGTCCATATACTTAGCCAGGCCCAAGCTAAGGTCTGAACACTGTGTGATTGTTTGTTTTCCTACATCTAAAATTATGACTCGTGTATTGCTGGTTTTGCTCTCCTCCATCGTCTTACTCATTCAGCCAACCCTGATATTATAGCCGTGTCTGAATCCTGGCTCAGGAAATCTACTTATAACTCAGAAATAGCAATACGCAATTATAACATTTTCCGTCAAGATAGAACCGCCAAAGGGGGGTGGGGTGTTGCAATATATGGTAGAGAGAGTTTACAGAGCTCTGTCATCCTATCAAGGTCTGTACCCAAACAATTTGAACTTATAGTTCTAAAAATTCAACTCTCTATAAATAAGGCTACTACTGTTGCTGCTTGTTACAGACCCCCCTCAGCTCCAAGCTTTGCCCTGGACACCCTTAACCCCCCAGCCACTCAACTTGTTTAGCTCGATGCCCCTCAACCTTACACAAATTATGAATTAGCCTACGAGATACGATCTCAAATCAGTAAACAAAGGCACCCTCATAGATATTGTCCTGACCGACCTGCCCTGTATATACATACCAGATGTTTTTAACCAGGATCTCATTGACCACTGCGTGCATCCGTAATGGGTCCACTGTCAAACAACCACCACTCATCTCTGTCAGACATTGTCTAAAACACTGCTGTGAACAAGCCTTCCTGACTGACCTGAACCGTGTAGCTTGGGAGAACATTAGCCTTATCCTGACAGTGGAGGATTCCTGGTTGTCATTCAAAACTGATTTCCTATCTGTCCTAAATAAGCATTCCCCATTTAAAAACTTTAGAACCAAGAGTAGATATAGCCCCTGGTTCACCCCAGACTTGATGCCGTCAACCAACATAAAAACATTGTGTGGTGAACCGCATTAGCCTCAAGCAACCCCCATGATATACAACTTTTTAAAGAAGTCAGGAACCAATACATTCAGCCAGTTCGAGTAGCTAAGGCTCGCTACTTCAAACTGAAATTTGCTTCTTGCAGTGCCGAGTCGAAAAAGTTCTGGGACATTGTAAAAACTATGGAGAACAAGAACACCTCCTCCCAGCTGCCCACGGCTCTGAAATTAGGTAATAATATCACCACTAATAAGTTAATGATAATAGAAAATTTTAAGTATTTCACTGAAGCCAGTCAGGCTTTTCATCGGGTAGCCGGCCCCCGGACAAACTGCTCCACAAACCTTGCTGCTACACGTGGACACCCCCTACCACGCATCTCCTTTACTCCAATCCTGACACTTGATGTGTTTAGGGAGTTTCAAAATCTGGACCCATACAAATCAGCAGGGCTAGACAACCTAAACCCCAGTTTCCTAAAATTATCTGCAAATATCATTGCTTCCCCCATTACCAAACTGTTTACCCTGTCTCTTGCATCTGCAGAAATTCCCGGAGAATCAAAATCCGTCGCAGTCATCCCTTTCTTCAAAGGGGGAGACATCCTTGACCCAATCTGCTATAGACCCATATCTATCTTACCCTGTCTATTGAAAGTATTTGATAGCTTGGTCTATAAACAGATTACCAACCACCTTGAATTCCACCGTATCCTTTCCACTACACAATCTGGATTCAGTGCCGCTCATGGCTGTACCACAGCCACCCTCAAGATCATAAACGACATCACAGCCGCCATTGACAAAACGCATTACTGTGCAGCCATCTACATTGATCTATCCAAGGCCTTTGACTCTGTAAAACATTGTGGTTCTCTCATGACTGCCTCGCGTGGTTCAAAAATTATTTTTCTGATAGGGTCCAGTGCATTAAATCTGAGGGCCTGTTGTCTGGAGCCACAAGGTTTGATTCTCGGGCTGACTCTTTTGTCCATATACATTAATGATGTGGCTCTTGCTGTTGGGCACTATCAAACCCACCTTTATGCAGACAATACCATCCTGTACACATGCGGCCCTTCACTGGATACTGTGCTATCAAACCTCCAGGAGAGCTTCAATGCTATTAAGCACTCCTTGTAATACACGTTTAATAGCTGAGCACGTGGCTCCACAGCGCAAGTCTGTTTACTGGTGATTGCACGTTACGAGCAAATTACCCTAACACAATGCGAATATCAACAAGTAATATTAGACTATTTGCACATCTATCAGCTTTGAAAAAGGAAACACAGCAACGGCAATATTATCAAGGCGATAATATCTCTCTCTCTCCAAATAAACGTCACGTCGTAACACGGACAAAACTTATCCATATCGTAGTAAAACCCATGACAGTTTAGCAAGCTACGGGATAGTTTAAATTTACATTCTGGGCTGCACACATTACTTCAACATGTCCAAAAACTGGAAAGAAAAGAAAAGTTTCACAGCTGCTGCGGTCTGTGCCCTTCTGCCTGAGCGCGAGTGATTGGCAGGAGATCAAAGCGATGACTCTCATCACTGATTGGTCGATCACCTCAGGAGAGAGAGCAAGTGTTAATATGGCCTTTTTTACAGACAATTTTACCAATTCTAGATTTCATTGATGTCATATAAAGAACTGCCTCAAGCTCTCTCCTCAATAAACTGGATGTTGTCTACCACAGTGCCATACGTTTTGTGACCAGAGCCCCTTATAACACCGACCATTGCAACCTCTATGTATTAGTTCAAGTTCAAGACCTTTATTTGTCCCCGAGGGGCAATTAGTTGGCTGGCCCTTGCTACACACTCAATGCCTAACTCACTGGTATCAACTAATTTACAAATCCTTGCTAGGCAAAGCCCTGCTGTACCTACGCTCACTGGTCACAATCGCTTTACCCACCCGCAGCCTTCGCTCAAGCAGTTACATCTCCTTGGTCACTCCAAAAGCCCACACCTCCTTTGGCTGCCACTCCTTCTAGTATCTCTGTCATGCCCCATTGCATAGTTGCACAGATGCACATCTTCACCTGCATTGCACTTTCATATATGTTTACGCTTATTTTCAACTATTCACCTGCCCTTGTATGCTTAACAGTTATTTCTTCCCACTTTTGTTGTCACACAACAATTTTTGCACATCTATTGATCTACTTTGCTATCTAGACCACAATCTGAACTAACCGTATATCGAATATATTGACTCTTTACTGCATTTCAGCATTCATCTAATCTGTCTACTCATGTATACCGTGTTATTACTGATATACATCACTACCTAGACCACCATTTGCACTAACTGTAAATTGGCTCTTCACTACACCTCAGAATTTATCTAGACTATCTATTCACATTGTGTTATAATTGATCTAACTCACTAACTAGTCCACTAGACTATCTGTTTATTGACTCTTCATTCGTCACTCACTCAACTCTTTACACCATCCCAACAGTGATATAGATTCTCTGTTCATGTATACTGCATATCCATCGACTTACTTGCACCTCACTACGTGCTGGCATTTGTAATTGCCCAGTTATTCTGCACTTTATGTAGCATATTGTATTCTGTGTTCTTGAACTATATTGAATGTGAAACTATTTGTTGTCTTGCACACAGCAAATGAGAACCTGTTCTCAACGGCCTACCTGGTTAAATAAAGGTTAAATAGAAAATAAAGTGAAGTTGAAGTTGAAATGTCTTTAATGTCCCCAAGAGGCAATTTAGTTCACAAATGTCACATTTGCAGGTGTGGATTCACCTGAGCTGAAATTAGGAGACAACCTGAAATTCAACCTCGTCCTCAGCAAGCAGGAAACACAAAACAATGACATCACATACCTGGTGAGAGATGTTTTACACCTGCATATGTGCAAATACAACTCTTTTTGTTGCATTCCACAGCATGTGTAGTCTATACATGTTGAATAAGAACTGATATTCAAATATGCATCCCTAGATCCTGAGCAGAGGTCAGCTGGTGAAAACTGGACGTCACAATAACAAAGGTCAACTTCTGATTTCCCTGATTGTTCCCATTACCAAAAACATGCTGCCATCGTTCCGCATCGTAGCCTACTACCACACAAATGGCAATGAAGTGGTATCAGACTCCATTTGGGTGGATGTAAAGGACTCCTGCATGGGCTCGGTGAGACACACAACACATGTAGCCAGTGACGGACTGGGATCAAAAAACGGCCCTGGCATGTGCAACACACGGCCCTATTTTTGTCAATAGCTAGCTTGGAGTGAATCTTTCCACCCACCCCACTGCAGTACAATCTTGAATATTTCTGGCTGCATGCCATGCATAAAATAAAATTAACCAAAGACAAATTATCAGTAGTGGCCCATAGGGGTCCATAGTTGGCCAGTCCGTCACTGGATGTAGCTGACTTTAGGAGGGCAAACAAGACACCCACACACAAATTCAAGTTATTTGACATTTCTCGGACACACCATTTTATTTTATTTTTTTCATTTATGTAATTGCTTTAACAAATACAAAACTGTATGTCCCATTTCAACCCAGTCTCACGGCAGTTCGTGAAATGGTGACATTTTTTAATCTATTGATTCGTGTACACGGACACAATTCTCTCGTTTATTTTGTGTTGGTGAGGACGTTATTTAAATTAATGTATTTCAATGGGAAGCATCTTTTGTGATCACATAATGACTACGTTAGCAAGTAGTATGAAAGGCCGAAACTCTGCGTAGGGAGGTTTTTTGGGGTAGTGGATGGGTCAGACAATACAGGATTTTCACCCCGGAGACTGGGGATTGTGGCCCGCGTGCGGCGTTTCATTTCGCCGTTGTTTTTTCCTAACTACAACCGTCCCGTTGTTGTTGCACGTCCCCCAGAGGCCACAGATCGTGGCCCGGTGTGTATCATGTCCTTTCCGCGTTCTTTTTTTTCCTAAACCCAACCTCTGTATAGATGGTTCTCATTACATGCTGATCACCACAAAATAAACAAAATATTCATGTCTGTGTACATGAATAAATAGATTTAAAAATAACGTCACCATTTCACGAACTGCTGTGAGACCGTTGCCCATTTGTTGACCTCCCTTTTCACATTTAGCTGAGACTGGAGCCATCCGAACCTGCTTCATCCTATGAGCCTCGCAAGAGTTTTGGTCTGAAGGTCACTGGAGACCCAGGGGCCAAAGTGGGACTGGTGGCAGTTGACAAAGGCGTCTACGTCCTAAACAACAAGCACCGTCTCACCCAGAAAAAGGTCATTTCTTTATTTTGTATTTATCTTTAAAAATATATATATATATATTTGAGAGGGGTTTTCATTTAAAAGTGCTCTAAAATTACACACATGTTGACTTTCAAGTTTGTTAACTTTTGGCTAAAGAAATATCCAGCAAATAAATTGTGTGATTAGGTCTATCTCATGCCATATCAGAACTTTCATATATGTTACAGATACAGTATTTCTGTTTAATCTATATCCTGTAAGCCTTGTTTTTTTGTATTTGTGTGCGTGAATGACCTGCTGCTCAGGTTTGGGATATTGTAGAGAAGTACGACACAGGCTGCACACCAGGTGGAGGGAAGGATAGTATGGGTGTGTTCTACGATGCTGGGCTGTTGTTTGAGTCCAACATGACTTCTGGAACTCCCTACAGACAAGGTGACAATACTTTAATTTCCCCTTTCCTGAACATACCCCTCTTTAGGCCTTAATGTTGTACCAATGAAATACCTAGTCTAATAAAGAGAAGCAGGCACATAGACCTTTATTCATGGCCATAAGTCAAGTGCTTTTTTATAGGAGTAACCATGTAGTGCAGGAGTTTTTAAACTTTTTGTGTGTGTGGACCACTATTTGTAATCAAGAATCTTCGTGGACCACCTCATAAAATATGTCTAAACACAGTCCTACCTGAATTAATCCGCACCGCTTAATAGGCCTACTAACACTAAAACTCTAACTGGTCATTGCATCAGTACAACAGGTTTGTTAAAAGAAAGTTTACTTCACACAATGGCTGCCAAATATTTAATTTTTTTATTTACTCAAGCGCCCAAGGGCATAATCAGGTTCATTTGAACAACAGGCTTATTTCTGCAATGGAGTATTAAATCTATACAGTAATAAGAATACTTGGATATAGTCAAAATTTTAAAAACCTTTGGCGATTTTAGTGTTAGTGCCGAGCGCCACTAGCCTATTTTATTTATCACACAATAACTTGACAATTTAATTTAAATTTAATATCAATATACATATTCTTAATTTGTATGGGAACTTCCTGGAAAAAATAAAGGTTAAAAAACTATTTAATATTTTATTTTGCTTTTCCACGGACCACCTGCAGTACCCTCACAGACTAGTGGTCCGCGTATCACAGTTTGCGAATTACTGATCTAATGGACAGTAGAAGAACTGCATCTTAAAGGGTCTTTTCAACTAAATTACTTATTCCCCTTTTTTGGTATCTGGACATGCAGATGTTTCGGAGACATTGTTTGTGAAATCACTCGTTGCTGTCTAGCCAGAATCTCAGCAACAGATATCTTAAACTTTGGGCACATAAAACCGAAACTGTCTGACAAATACCACTCGTAGTAGTCCATATCGATGACGTTTCATTTCCGCGATTGTTCAGGTGCTGCCAGAAATTCCGCCGGATGTCCCTAATTCAGCTGTATTTTGTGTTGGCTTTCTAACCTCCAGTGTATTTCTGAGAACTATCGTTAACTGCTTCTCAGATCTCTGCAGGGTAAATCCAGACAGCTAGCTAGACTATCGATAGTTATGTATTGTAACTCCAGATTCTATGAGTATAGGCTTCGCTCTCTAAGAGCTGTTACTATTAGGTTTATCTCTCGCGCATGTGCAGTCGTGAAGATTTCTTTCGCGCCCTTGTGCCCTGCACGGTCCTCTCTTCTTCAGCCAATGTTGGTGGAGCAGATGGCCCGGATCTTAGAGGGCGAAACGTATACTCATAGAATCTGGAGTTACAATTCGTAACTATTGTTGTATTTCATATAGGCTTTGCCCTCTAAGAGCTGTGGCTTTTGGGTTAAGGGCAAGCCACCTGTGACATCGAAATCCACAAGTAGATAGCATAGACTAGCTCCTCTTTCTTCTCACACTGTACATGTTTTTTTACGTAACAAAATTATTTTGTTTGCTTAAAAACCTGATCTCAATGACTGGCCTGCTTAACATTGTGCTCCATAAATTAAATTAAAATCATCATTAATTAATGCCAAGCACATTCCTCATGGGTACTCTGGTGCAGGAGGATGGAGACATGGCATACCAGATCAAATAGCTTATTACATGCTGTTAAATGTGTTAATCAGGGAGACACATCGCGCAATGAAAGTGGATGAAAAAAGGCAAGGAGATGCCCAAGATGCAGTTGCACAGATGTCAGCTACTGCCATACCTCTGAGGAGGGCCGTGGGTGCTGATAACGCTCTCGTGGAGTGTGCCCAGATGCCACTCCCTTTACACTAAAAGCGTGGATGGTAACCTCACACAGCCGGTGAGACAGCCACTGTTTCGAAAGAGTGTTATATAGTGAACAAACAGCTGCTCCGCCTGATGTCTGCCGTGTGTAAAACACACTGAGAAAACAAGCGCACTGAGACATTTATTAAGTTTCTCTGTTATGAGGCAGGAGGAAGAAACCCTCAAGGTATTTGAGGGATTTGGCTCCCATCCTTTCTAATAGAAAAGCAGGACCCGTCCTCACTAATAGAAATGCAGGACAGTGAGACAGACAGCACGAATAAGTCACTCACTCTCCTAGCTGATGTCCCCGATCCCAAAGCACTGGGATTAAATCCCATAAAGGTGCTAGAGAACGCACAACAGGTTTCTGTCGTCTGATCCCCTTCAACAAATGCTTCATTAAGGGATGTGCAAAACCCAACTCTCTCCACGGTCTTTGTGGCATGAGAAAAAATGCAGCAACAAATGCTTAAATAACTTAGCCAAATCATTATCCAGCAGTGTCTGAGGGCAGGTTAAGACGAGAGGCAGAGGACACAAGGTAGTGTCCAAGCCTTTCTCAACACACCATCGCTGGAAAGCGGACCGTCAAACGTAACACGCTGAATGAATAAGGTCGCTAGTCATACTGTGACTTATGATCCGTGTAATCACACACAGTATAGTGGCTCACACAGGGGGCTCTGCTGTCTTAGATCAACATACCCAATTTGGAGGGTGGAGCTGTTGCCTAAGTAGCACAACGAGACACCCTAACCTCTCCAAGCGCTCCCGTTCAGCGGCCAGGGCAACAGCCATTGGTTTATCACTGCGAGGTGGGAGATTGCACAGTCCAGCTGCGACAGTGTGTCCCTGTGCCATATGGCAGCTGTCATGATGTTGACGTACCCACGAGTCGGGAAACATTGCCCGCCAAAGAGATCCCCTTCCGGGATGTCTGGGTGTCGCCGCTGGTGGTATCCTTACCTTACCTGACTGTCCGCCCGGCTGCCATCGTCTGCCGCTTCGGTTCCTCCGTCAGTAAGCTGGCACAGAACTGCTGGCGGCCAGCGCAGGATATAGCCGGTCCATCAATCGGTACACAGGCGGACACCGCTTGTCGCTGAAAAAAAATAGGGAGCAGATCTCTGGTCTCCCAGCTGCAGAGCACAAGGGCGCGAAGGAAATCTTCACAACTGCGCATGCGTGAGGGATAAACCCAATAGCAACAGCTCTTAGACGGCGAAGCCTATACAAAAAAAACTGTCCAATCTTTTCTGTTGCACGACTAAAACTATTTTTTATCTAGGGGTGTGCAAAGCAGCCGGTATTTGTATCTGTATTTGTATTTGTTGAGGGGGGAAAAGTATTTGTATTTGTATTTGTATTCGAGTAAAATTCAAAATAGACGTAAAATTCCAGTTTTTTTTGCATTAGACTTCTAATTTACATTAAACTGTAAGTATTCTTTAATTACATCCATTATAATAATTATGCCAGCTAATATAGGTGATTGAAACTGACTTGCAGGGGCAGAACATGGCTGTGATGATGATTTGGTGCTGGTGGGGGGATTTGTGCTTGTGGGGGGGTTGGCAGACAGTACCAGGGGGAGAGGATGCTTTAAGTGCATGTGACTATGCATAGCAGATGTTGACAGATGTTTGATATCTCTGCCTCTGCTGATTTGACTTTTGCACACATTACATATCACTTTGGTTTTATCTGCAGCACTGACTGTAAAATGCTTCCACACAGAACAAGTTTTTTTGGCTGGTGGAGGACCAAGAGATGGCTCAGCAGCAGCCACACTCTTTTCTATTTGGTTGCCCAAATCCATGTGGGGAGTTTCAGCTAAGTTAATGAGTGACAGGAAGCTATGCTAAGGTTAACTAGCCTAGCCTATAGCCTACATTTTGCTGTCTGCAAAAGACAGAGTAACTTAAACGTTTCATATAACTCCCACAAGTGCATACAATTCGACACAACTACACAATCATTTTTTTAACCTTTTTAACCGAACGTTAACGTTACTCTGTCAACAGACTATTGTCTAAATGACCGAGCTAACAGAGCTACGTAAACAGAGCGAACATGAGAGCACCCGACTGCAGACGTCAATAACGCAGTGTAATGGAATAATCTCCCGATTAAACTCCGCTTCCCGAAAGTTATAAACTGCCTCCGGAACCCAGTTAAGGGATGATGCAGTAAAGTGTTTTTTCACTCCGCCGAGCCCTCTCTGTTGCTGTGTGGAGCAGCCTGTGTCAGTCACCTCTTTTACTCTTTTCCGCGACACCTGAACGTCACTCACTCACTAACTGCCGTCTCATGAGGAAACACAGCTTTTTGATATAAAGTTTTTCTTGTTCCCGAATACAAATATTTTTTTAAGTATTTGTTCGAAATAAGTATTCGTAAAAAACACGTTATTTGTGCCTTTCCGAATACCGTATTCGGGTTCGGCTCCACCCCTATTTTTAACGTACACGTTCCACCAAAGCAAGTTCCTTCCCGAGGCTATTTTGCAGAGGCTCTGTTATTGAGTCCGGCGCTCAGCACCGCCCAAGACAATTGTGATTGGTTTAAAGAAATGCCAATAAACCAGAGCACATTTTTCTCCCATCCAGGAATGCTGTGTGGACCAGCCAGACCCTCCACCACAGAGCTGTGGAGGAAGGTCTGGCAATGCAAGACTACACTAGGGGTAATAATAAATAATAATCAAATAGTTTTTGATTGAGCCGACCCTTTAAAGCATTTATATAATGTTTTAACATTTCAACAGATAAAAAGACAAAAAAAAGTAAAATCAGTCCTAAAATGTTAAATTACGCTGTAAAGTTCTGCATTGTAACATGGGGGGCTAATGGGATTGACTCCCCTTTGGAGCCAGCCTCAAGTGGACTCGATGAACTGCGGGTGTTGGCAATCTGCTTTGGCTTAATTTTTCAGCACCGGAGGTTTCCGTTTGGTTTGACCAGATAAAGGACCTCACTGATTGTAGGAGTTTTATATACAACTATACCATGCAAAAATCTGTGATGTGTTTCCAGAATTAAAATGTCCGGCTCCCAGCAGGAGGAAACGAGCTGCTACTATAATGGACGTCACAACCAGCTTAGGTAAGAACCACAGCTCTAAACTACCCAATAACCACATCTTCATTCATCTTCTGTCACAGACTTCAGGCTCTCTTCAATGTTTGGAGTTAGACATGTTTGTAGTTGTCTTTGTAATGCTTTCCAGTTCACCATTTTTCTTTTACTTTATGTCTTCTTCCACAACCCTCTTTCTTCCCAGTGAGTCAATATCCAGACCAAGTCCAACGTGAGTGTTGTTTGGATGGCATGAGGAACACCCCCCTCTCATACACCTGTGAGAGGCGAGCGGAGTACATCAGTGATGGTGAAGCCTGTGTCACAGCCTTCCTGCACTGCTGCAAGGAGATAGAAACCCAGCGAGCTGAGAGGAAGGAGGATAGCCTCATACTGGCTCGCAGTAAGACACAGGGACAAGGGATGGGGGGAGCCCTGGGTGGTTATTCAGTCATACTGGTAGGTAGAGGACATTCAAGCCCATAACCTTTTTAATGACATTTTACTTCAGGTGAGGAGGATGACAGTTACATGGACAGCAATGAAATTTTTTCTCGCACCAACTTCCCTGAAAGTTGGCTGTGGTCAGATGTGATTCTGCCTGCTTGTCATCAACAAACACCTAACTGGTGAGTCAACCGGAATACAGACACAAACAATACACTTTTACTTTTACTGTTAACACTTTTCTTTGTTTCAGTCACACCACATCACTGACGAAAACTGTTCCTTTGCAAGAATCAATCACAACCTGGCAGTTCACTGGCATTAGTCTGTCGAGAACTCACGGTGAGGACTCAGTGACTAAAATCTGTCTTGTGCTTTAGTTGTGCTGCTATCCTTAACCCTTGTGTTGTCTTCCATCAACCAACAAGCAACTTTTTTTTCTCTGGTTCAAAATTTTAAATTAAAACTTTTTGGTTATTGTTTTGGTTGTCTTTTTCGACACTTTTGTCACTTTTCCCCCGGCTACTTTGAAGAATCTAAAATATAAATAAATAAAGACATGTTTTCAGTTATTTCACACTTTTTTGTTAAGTACATAATTCCATATGTGTTCATTCATAGTTTTGATGCCTTCAGTGAGAATCTACAATGTAAATAGTCATGAAAATAAAGGAAACGCATTGAATGAGAAGGTGTGTATATATATATATATATATATATATATATATATATATATATATATATATATATATATATATATATATATATATATATACATGCATACATAGACGAGTAATGGCCTGAGCTATGAATGATGTCATACTCCCGTTGTGTGCTTTAATTCAAACTTCTCTGTTCTTTGTTTCGATAGCTGGTCCGGCCAGGAGTGCATGTTAGTGCATTTGGCTGTGAAAAAACACATAATTTTTTTGTATCCCTCTCATTTTATAGGAATCTGTGTTGGCGAGCCGTTAGAGATCATTGTCCGGAAGCCATTCTTCATTGATCTCAGGCTGCCGTACTCTGCTGTCCGTGGAGAGCAGCTGGAAATTAAGGCAATCCTCCACAACTACACGCCCGATCCTATCACCGTAAGTCTTTTACAGTTTCCAAAAGTTACTCTGCTCTGGTGTTTCAGGTCAGAGCCAATGAGACTATGATATTTTATTAGGAGTAGGGTCGGGTATTGTTTGGATTTTTTCTGAAACCTGTGCTAAAACAATACTTTTAAAATGGTGCTTGAACCTAAATATATATTTATAATGCATATAATATAAAATATAAAAAGGAGCACAAAACCACAGTTGGCGACATTAAAGATCTTGTTTATTGCTAAGGCCATATGGTCAAAAGTACATGATTTATTAATAATGTAATAACAACTTATAACAATGACTTATTTCACCAGTAAATTGCTGGTAAACGACAAAATCAACCACCAGATGTGAAAAGGGTATTTTACAATGACTTTGAATGCAGCGCGAGGCGAGTTTCAAGACGTCGGCAGCTGCAGACTGTTACGTCCCGGTGTTGGAATCCTCTAGAGCAGGGGTCTTCAACGTTTTCAAGCAAAAGAAAAACTTAAATGAAAGAGAAGCGGCGCAGAGTCCCTCTACTACATATATTGTATAAAATGAAGTTGCTTAATAAACTGGGCCTATGATAACGTGTAGGGCGGCCTTAAGCCTTTATACATACCTTTTTTGCATAGATTACTAAGTTATTAAAAATAGACTAATAAGTGTTGGCATGATTTAATAAAACATGTTTTAATGTTAAACATGGGGCACAATTAGTCTTAGTGGCTACCTTACCTAAAGAACAGTAAGCAGTGGGGATTTATAATTGCTAATAGTAAGCTGGATCCATGTTAAGACTTTTTACTTTTTGAAAAAAATTACGATAATTTGGAGGCCTCCATGCATCGACTCTGAGGACCCCCTAGGGGTCCCGGACCCCTGTTGAAGATCCCTCCTCTTAAGGGAAATACAGTCACACTTTACACAACGTAACATAAGCTGTCAGCATTTTAACCGTTGTGTTTAATCCAGCTACTAGCTAACGGTAACTTAGCAACCTGAGCAGCTATGCTTCTGAAGAAAAAAAAAGTCAGGCACCGAAATTGTCGTTCTTATTCGGTCCCGTTACTAGCCTACCGCGTTTCGGTACCCAACCCTAATTAGGAGTTTGCAATAAAAGGGCAAAAACAACAGCCAATATTTACAGACAGTGTGTGTGTGTGTGTGTGTGTGTGTGTGTGTGTGTGTGTGTGTGTGTGTGTGTGTGTCTGTGTGGTTGTGTGTCTGTGTGTGTGTGTGTGTGGTTGTGTTTCTCTGTGTGTGTGTGTGTGTGTGTGTGTGTGTGTGTGTGTGTGTGTGTGTGTGTGTGTGTGTAGGATGTAGGATACAGTATTAAAAAGTAGTTATTCATGTAATCATGCACAAACTGAATTTGACTTGACTTTAAGCACATTATTGGGTCCATCATTCACCATTTGATACAGCAAGAGGGAAGACAGTGATGATTTTAACAAGCTTTTCATTTATTTGGCAAAAAAAGGAGAATGTGTATTGCCATTTACAGGAACTTATGTGCCTTTTCAGCACACGAAGATTGAAATATTACAGAATATCCATTGCATTTATCAAACTGCCAACTTCAAATTGTAAGAAAAAGAGAGGAACTCTTAAAGCTCTGTCTTGTGTGTTTGTGTGTGTGTGTGTGTGTGTGTGTGTGTGTGTGTGTGTGTGTGTGTGTGTGTGTGTGTGTGTGTATGTGTGTGTGTGTGTGTGTGTGTAGGATGTAGGATACAGTATTAAAAAGTAGTTATATCATGTAATTATGCACAAACTGAATTTGACTTGACTTTAAGCACAGAGAGCCGACAGGATTGAAACATCAGCCGCTGACTTTAGAGTGAAAAATCGTCACAGCGTACACTGATGTTAAAATGGATACATTTACTTGCACTACATATACTTCAGTCTTTTTCGCCATCTTTGTCTCATTTTCAAGGTGCGTGTGGATCTGACTGAAGAGGAGCATGTGTGCAGTTCAGCCTCTAAACGTAAAAGGTATCGCCAGGAGGTCAACATGGGGGCCAAAACTACACGAGCTGTACCCTTCATCATTATTCCCATGAAAGAAGGAAACCCTAGCATTGAGATCAAAGCAGCTGTTAAAGATTCTTGGCTCAGTGATGGAATCAAAAAGAAGCTGCTGGTGGTGGTAAGTAGGGTTGGGTATGGTTTGGGTTTTTTTCTGATACCGGTGCTAAAACGATACTTTTAAAACTGTGCCGGTGCCTAAGCGGTGCCTGAACCAATACTTTTTAAGAAAGTAAAAAAAGAAAAGAAAAAAGAAGGGTACTCAACAACAGTCGGCGACATTAAAGGACGGCTTGTTTATTGCTAAGGCCATATGGTCAAAATTTAAAAAACTTGATCGTTGACCAATTCTGGCCTGGCCCGAGAGGCCAAAACCCTATCTGACTCCACTTAGGTCATTACACCTCACACCTTTACATCTTAAATGTCCGTTGACTGGTAGATCGGAAATAAAACTCAATTCGCCCAGTTAAAATATAACAAGCTTTAGTGAAATGATATTGCAAATAAAAGTGTGTACATGGATCAGATATCTTGAATACAGGTCTATCCCTCTGCCTAGCAAACAGACATCTGATGTCTGCTATTCTGCACCTCATCCTTTTAATGCATCTTCGCCAGTCCCCTGGCCCATCCCTGAACATGCTGCTATCAGTTGGATGAAGTCCAGATCCTCTCAGCTCTGCTGTCCCGTTCTTTTCGGTCCCCTCCACGATGTAACTCCCTGTAAGGAATGTTACCTTGACTTTCTCCACTCCCAGTCCAAAACTGACAGTTGTTACTTTTCTGGTGGCATTCCATTTATCAAATGTATACACTGGGTACAAAATATTTTACAATGTTCATATTACTGGGGCATCTGTGTATTTCTCTATCTCTTGCAGGCTTAGGAGTGATGAAAACCAAGAACATTCCACAACATGCACCACACTTCCCACTTCCCGATCTTACATTCTGTTCAAATTATCTTTCCAATGTCCTGATACTCCCTTCCAAATGTTGCCGAGCCAGATGGCTTCTCATAAGATCAGGGAGGGCAGGGGACAATGGGTCATTCATGATCTTAGACCTTCTTCACACATTTATTGACAAAATACTGTATATTCTACACTAGTTTCAAGTGAACGTCTGTGTTTGTTTTCCAACAGCGGCAGCTGCAGACTGCTTAACGTCCTGCTGTTGGACCCTTTACAGTGAAATGCAGTCACACTTTACACCATTTAGTTATCAGCATTTTAACCGTGTTTAATCCAGCTGCTAGATAGCGGTAGGCTAACATTACCTGCTGTCAAGTGTATTATGTTAACTAGCGTCACGTGCAGCGATGCTTCTGTCACCTCTAAGGTCTGTTTCAGAGCATCAGAGAGCAGCGCAGAAGGCATATCAGTGGCACCGGAATGAGGCACCGAAATCTGCGTTGCTATTCGGTCCGGTAGATACCAGTCATTAAGGCGCCGGTGCCATATTAGTACCGGGTCTCGGTACCCAGCCCCAGTGGTAACAGCAAAGAACAGCCAACTCCCATGTTAAAGTCAGCATAGGAAATAGAGGTGTCAGAAAAAAATCAATACACTTGAGGATCGCGATATTTTATTTTGCAATATAACATAGATTGCTCCAAAATAGTTGTAATTTCTAATGTTTGTCCTCACTGTTGTTTTTCCAGCCTGAAGGCGTACTGGTTAAATCTTCTCAGATTATAGATCTAGACCCCAATACTAAAGGTGTAGGTGAGTTTACCCATTAAATAGCCACATTGTGTAGTAATTATGTAATATTATATTTTCACCATTTGCAACCTGATCTTCCAACTTGCCCACTGTTTCTCCCTTTAGGTGGTAAACAAGAAGAAACTCTCAACAGTGGAATTCCTATGAAAGATTTGATCCGAAACGCACCTACTAGCACACAGATCTCAGTGACAGGTCAGATATTATGGTATATTTCAGCATGTTATGGCATACAGTACCTTTACAATGAACTCTGCGTAGATGCTAATTGGTACTGTATTGTTCTTAATGTCGTTATTAGTGATATGACCACCTCTACTGGTTGCTTTTTAGTTTCGCTTAATTGTTCCTGTTTTGTGTGTGTGTGTGTGTGTGTGTGTGTGTGTGTGTGTGTGTGTGAGTGTGAGTGTGTGTGTGTGTGTGTGTGTGTGTGTGTGTGTGTGTGTGTGTGTGTGTGTGTGTGTGTGAGTGTGCATGTGTGTGTGCGTGTGTGTGTGTGTGTGCAGGTAGAGAACAAGTTTCTGCGCTGGTTGAGAACGCCATTAATGGGGACTCTATCGGTACTCTGATCCGCCAGCCCAGCGGCTGTGGAGAACAAAACATTGCTAGGATGACCCTACCAGTCATTGCAGCCACATATTTGGACAAAACCAACCAGTGGGAAACTGTGGGCTTTCAGAAACGTAACGAAGCCCTCCAACACATCAAGATTGGTGAGCTCAAAGATGTATTTATTTGCACAGATACCAGAAATCTAAATAGTTGGTTGATTACCCTCTGTGTGGGATTTTAAAGTTTCTGACTGAAAATTGATATTTCTTTTATTTGAAATGACCCCTTGAGATGTAACATCTCATTTTCAACAGGGTCCTTAAAGGCAAAAATAGACAAGACAATTTGAGGGGACCTCAAGAAAAACATACATCACAGACATACTTACATACTGACAAAGGCTCTCCATCACACCAAAACCACCTATATCCTCCCCATTCCAACCATTAAATATTAGACAATAAACAGTTAAGGTCATTCATATAGACAGTTAAAAAATCTAATAATAATAATCAGGAATACAAAAATACAAAAATATCAAGCATGAGGAAAAGAGTTGCAGCTTGTATGCAAATAATTAATAAGAAATATCTTAAACTAGTGAAAAGAGGAGATAGCTCTAAAAGACCTAGGTAAACCATTCCAATTGGATGGGGTTTTAAATTTAAAGGCTCTCCTCCCAATTTCTTTGTATATAGATAGATGGATAGATGGATGGATAGATGGTTTAATTTTTATTGATCCCAAAAAAAAGGGAAATTCGGTGTTGCAGCAGCAAAAATATCAGACACACATCACACATACAGAATATACATGAAGTAAAAGAATACAATATACATTAAATAATAATAGGATAGGAACAAATAGTTTAAAATATCTACAGTATAAGTTGGGAATAAAAACTTTTTAGTTTAAACTGTTTAAATAGTATTGATAACGCTGTAGGTAAATAAACCTATTGTGCAAGTTGGAATCAGTGCAGTTGTGATGTCTAAGAGTCTTATCTGTCACTCAGTGAAGAAGTGTTAAACAGTTTAATTGCCTGTGGTAGGAATGATGACATCAAAGCTGTCGGCGCCTCTTAGAGAAGGTGCTCCTCTGTTGGACCGGTGTGGGATGGAGAGGGTGGTCAGGGTTATCCATGATAGATAACAGTTTGTTCAGTGACGTCCTCTCCACCACAGCTTCAAATGTCTCCTGTTTGCAGCTAATAACGGAGCCAGCTTTCCTGATCAGTTTGTTCAGTCTGTTTGTGTCGCTGGCTCCGATGCTGCTGCCCCAGCAGATGGCGGAGGAGAACAGAGCGCTGGCCACAACAGACTGGTAGAACATCTCCACCATTCAGCTGGTAACAACAGACTGGTAGAACATCTCCAACATCCTGCTGGTAACAACAGACTGGTACAACATCTCCACCATCCTGCTGGTAACAACAGACTGGTAGAACATCTCCACCATCCTGCTTGTAACAACAGACTGGTAGAACATCTCCACCATCCTGCTGCACACGTTGAAGGATCTCAGCTTCCTCAGGAAATAGAGTCTGCTCATCCCCTTCTTGTAAACAGCAGTGTTGTTGACTTTCCAGTTCAGTTGTCGATTTTGACACCCAGGTATCTGTACTCCTCAACCATGTCTACATCTCCACCCAGAATGCAAAGGCGCTGCGGAGTCGTTCCCTTCCCCGTGAAGTCGATCACCATCTCTGTGGTCTTATCCACGTTCAGCAGCAGGTGATTCTTACCAGACCACTCCACAAAGTTGTCCACCAGCGCTCTGTACTCTCCCTCCTGTCCATCCCTTATACACCCAACAACTGCAGAGTCATCAGAGAACTTCTGTAGGTGACATGACTCTGAGTTGTACTGGAAGTCTGTGGTGTATAAGGTGAAAAGAAAGGGAGACAGAACAGTCCCCTGTGGACCCCCGTACCACTTACCACCACATCAGACAGAACACAGTCCAGACGGACAAACTGAGGTCTGTCTGTCAGGTAGTCAGTGATCCAGGAGACTGAGGTCTGTCTGTCAGGTAGTCAGTGATCCAGGAGACTGAGGTCTGTCTGTCAGGTAGTCAGTGATCCAGGAGACTGAGGTCTGTCTGTCAGGTAGTCAGTGATCCAGGAGACTGAGGTCTGTCTGTCAGGTAGTCAGTGATCCAGGAGACTGAGGTCTGTCTGTCAGGTAGTCAGTGATCCAGGAGACTGAGGTCTGTCTGTCAGGTAGTCAGTGATCCAGGAGACTGTGGTCTGTCTGTCAGGTAGTCAGTGATCCAGGAGACTGAGGTCTGTCTGTCAGGTAGTCAGTGATCCAGGAGACTGTGGTCTGTCTGTCAGGTAGTCAGTGATCCAGGAGACTGTGGTTTGTCTGTCAGGTAGTCAGTGATCCAGGAGACTTTGGACACCCATCCTCTGCAGCTTCTCACCTAGTAGCAGTGGCTGGATGGTGTTGAATGCACTGGAGAAATCAAAAAATGTGATTCTCACAGTGCCGCCAACGCCATCCAGGTGCAAATGAGCTCGCTGCAGAAGATAGATGACAGCATGGTCAACTCCCAGACGAGGCTGGTAGGCAAACTGTAGAGGGTCCAGAGAAGATCTCACCTGCAGCCTCAGGTAGGCCAAGACCAGCCTCTCCAGCACCTTCATCACATGGTATGTAAGAGCCACTGGGCGGTAGTCTTTGAGGCCTGATGGAGTCGACTTCTTGGGGACTGGGACAAGGCAGGACGTCTTCCACAGCAGCGGCACCTTCTGCAGGCTCAGGTTGAAGAGATACTGGAGAACACCAGACACCTGACTGGCGCAGGTCTTCAGGACCCCGGCGCTGATGCCATCTGGGCCAGCAGCCTTGTGCTGGTGAAGCCTCTCCAGCTGTCTCCTCACCTGGCCAGGTGTAAAAGAAAAGCAGGGGGGGGGTGCATGAAGTGTCTGTGGGGGGAGATGAAATGTGCTGTAGTGGTGGGGGTGGATGTGGTTGCAGACCACAGGGGGGTGAGGGTGGATGGGTGAGAGCAAGAGGGGGGGGGGGTGCAGTGAGGAGTGTAGGGGGTTGTTAAGATGGTTGAGGATGCAGGGGATGGCTGTGAGCTAAACCTGTTAAAGTAACAGTTAAACTCATTTGATCTCTCACGGCTGCCTGGTGTTTGTCTTCTTCTCCCCCCACGCCTGGTGATCTCTTTCATTCCTGTCCACACCTCCCTCATATTGTTCTCCTGTAGACTGGTCTCCAGTTTCCTCCTGTAAGTGTTTTAACATTCCCTCAGCTACTCACGCAGTTTATGCTGTACTCCCTTCAGCTCCTGTCTGTCCCATGACCTGAAAGCTTTCTTCTTCTCATTCAGAAGAACCTTCAGGTCACTGCTGATCCACAGCTTGTGATTGGGAAAGCAGCATGCAGTCCGGGAGGGCATGGTGATGTCCTCACAGAATTTGATGTATTCTGTGATGCAGTCTGTCATATTATTGATGTCCTCCCCGTGTGACTCACAGAGCACGCCCCAGTCTGTAGACTCAAAACAGTCCTGCAGAGCCTCCTCAGCCTCCTGAGTCCACCTCCTCACAGTCCTTGTGTGGACAGACAGCCGCTGGACAAGAGGAACATACTTAGGAGACAGCAGGACAAGGCTGTGATCAGAATTGCCAAGAAGGGGAGGGCAGTGGCACTGTAAGCATCATTGGCATTTGCATACAGGAGGTCCAGAGTTTTATTGTCTCTTGTGGGGCAGTTATTATATTGTTGAAAGTCTGGGAGGGATTTATCCAGTGAAACATGATTAAAATCCCCAGTAATAACCATGAAGGCAGTGGGCTGCTGCGTCTGAAGTTGTGAGACAGTGGCAAGGCAAGGCAAGGCAAGGTAGCTTTATTTGTATAGCACATTTCAGCAACAGGACAATTCAAAGTGCTTCACATAAAACATTAAAGAGCAGTTAGAAAACAATTAAAAACAATAATAAACAAATTAAAAACATTAAAGACAAGAATAAAATTGATAGTGCAGTATAAGAATAAAAGTTACAGTGCAGTATAAAAAATTTAAGTTAATAAAATAGATTATTTAAAGAAAAGCAACATCAAAAAGATAGGTCTTTAGTTTAGATTTAAAAGAACTGAGAGTTGCAGCGGACCTACAGGTTTCTGGGAGTTTGTTCCAAATATGTGGGGCTTAAAAACTGAATGCTGCTTCCCCCTGTTTAGTTCTGACTCTGGGGACAACAAGTAGACTTGTCCCAGACCACCTGAGAGGTCTGGGTGGGTCATAGTGTAGTAGACCTGTCCCAGACGACCTGAGAGGTCTGGGTGGGTCATAGTGTAGTAGCAGATCAGAAATGTATTTTGGCCCTAAACCGTTTAGTGATTTATAAACCAGTAAAAGTATTTTGAAATCAATTCTTTGAGGCACTGGAAGCCAGTGTAAAGACTTCAGAACTGGAGTGATGTGATCCACTTTCCTGGTTTTAGTGAGGACTCGAGCAGCAGCGTTCTGAATCAGCTGCAGCTGTCTGATTGATTTTTTAGGGAGACCTGTAAAGACACCGTTACAGTAGTCAAGTCTACTGAAGATAAAAGCATGGACAAGTTTTTCCAGATCCTGCTGAGACATAAGTCCTCTAACCCTTGATATATTTTTAAGGTGATAATAGGCTGATTTTTTAATTATGTTAATGTGGCTGTTAAAATTTAGGTCTGAGTCCATGACTACTCCAAGATTTCTTGCTTTGTCTGTTGTTTTTAACATTGTAGTTTGAAGCTGAGCGCTGACTTTCAATCGTTCCTCTTTTGCTCCAAAAGTGGTGTGGATGACATCAGCAGCTGCCTCCCCATCAGTAGATGGTGGGATGTAAACAGCGATCACTTTGGCAGATGTAAGCTCCTTCGGTAAATAGTAAGGACGAAACCCCACAGCCAGCAGTTCAATGTCCGGGCTACAGAAACTTTCCTTCACATTCACGTGTCCGGGTTTGCACCACTTTTCACTCAGATACAGTGCAACCCCCCCTCCTTTTTTCTTACCGCTCTCTATAACATCCCTGTCCACCCAAACCATCAAAAATCCGGGTACCGCAATTACGTGGTCCGGGATGTGCCCCATGTACACAAGCTAGGGACACTGAGAATTAATAGTCTCAAAGCAACACATAGACTCATAGGCTACCATGTCTTAACCAAGATTGTCAGCACAAACAAAAACCTATGCCAAATATGCTATACTCACCGAGAAAAATTTAACAAGACTTCTTAAACTAGTCGTGTGTGCTGTTTGTGTCCAGGCTACCAGAATGAGCTTTACTACCGTAAAAACGATGGGTCTTTTGCTATTTGGAAGGATAGCAAGAGCAGCACCTGGTGAGGCATCCAAAACATCCATGATACATAATTGTTTACACATCCTCCTCTAACTTAGATCCTGACTATGTGACAACGTTGTATTACATCTGCATATACATGGAACTAAACTATTACACATTCTCCTCTCCTCTCTAAGGCTGACAGCGTATGTTGCCAAGGTGTTTGCCATTGCTGATAATCTGGTGGCAGTTCAAAAAGAGCACATCTGTGAAGCCATCAAGTTTCTGATTCTCAACGCACAGCAACCTGACGGCTTGTTTAGAGAAGTTGAATCAGTTAGCGACAGAAGGATTACTGTGCGTATACTGAGTTCATTGACATCTAATCTTAACCCCTGATTTCCACCAACTGCAGAACGTCTGCATGCCGGCTCCGTGCTCCGCCGTCCTGATACCACCAGCTCCGGATTTGTTGCATAACGGCTGCGGCCACGACTGACAGCTGAAGTCACGAGGACCCACGAGATCTCGCGAATTCACGTATGATCGCGCGATATAACAGGATGTAGTTTCTATAAACAGAACCACAAAACCAACAACAGTTTGTTTCCATCCAATCTGATGTTTCAAGGTGTAGTGCAGGGAAATATTTTGTTTCTGTGCTCGACTTCCTGTCCCGTACTCTCTGTCCTGTGCTGAATTTCTGCGGAGCTCTCTGGCCTCCGGCAACAATAGAAGCTCTGCCTATCTGCTCCGGAGGGCTGCAGATCACAGGAGCTGGGACGGAGTCGGTACGCTGTCATTCTGCAGTCAGTGGAAATCAGGGGTTAATCTTGGTAGTACAAAAACAGCTGATCGAGATGAATACAATTACAGTACAGGCCAAAAGTTTGGACACACCTTCTCATTCAATGCGTTTTGTTATTTCTTTTCATGACTATTTGTATGTAGATCAAAACTATGAATGAACACATATGGAATTATGTACTTAACAAAAAAGTGTGAAATAACTGAAAACATGTCTTATATTTTAGATTCTTCAAAGTAGCCACCCTTTGCTTTTTTTGATAACTCTGCAAACCCTTGGTGTTCTCTCAATGAGCTTCATGAGGTAGTCACCTGACATGGTTTTACCTTCACAGGTGTGCTTTGTCTGGGTTCATTAGTGGAATTATTTCCCTTATTAATAAAAAAGCAAAGGGTGGCTACTTTGAGGAATCTAAAATATAAGACATGTTTTCAGTTATTTCACACTTTTTTGTTAAGTATATAATTCCATATGTGTTCATTCATAGTTTTTATGCCTTCAGTGAGAATCTACAATGTAAATAGTCATGAAAATAAATAAAAAAACGCATTGAATGAGAAGGTGTGTCCAAACTTTTGGGCTGTACTGTATATATATGAATATGAAAAAATGTGTGTGTGTGTGTGTGTGTGTGTGTGTGTGTGTGTGTGTGTAGGGTGGTATGATAGGCCCAGATTCAGATACCTCCATGACGGCCTTCTGCCTCATTGCCATGCAGGAGTCTCGCACACGATGTGCTGCCTCTGTTAATGTGAGTACTTCATCTACAAACAGTGTGTTGTCTTTTTCCCTCACCTCTTTCATTTCATTTACAGACTCCACACTAGTGATGAGCGACACAAAGTTCATGCGCTAGTCATCTTAGTCTTTTTTAAACATTATTATTAGCCACTTACAGGGATACTTCACGATTTTTGCGTCATCGGAAGATTCTTTCCAGACCCACAATACAGAGATCTCTTGTCTCAGGGGGGCATGAGGCATTTTTGCCCAGAGTCTGTGGACTACATCAGCTAGTTCCGCATGTTTTCAACCCGCCCATAGGGGGTTGGACTGTCATCTTATCCAAAGTTTACCGAAGCAAAATGAGTGTCAGCCATCTTGAAGCTTCTCTGGTGGGCTTGTTAACACGGACTGGTGCAGAAATGGAGTGCTTGTATCCAACTAACTGCTAACTGCTGGTGGAGTTTGTGACTGTTAAATGCCGACCATTATACATTCCACGCAAATTTACGTCTGTGTTTATACTCTGTTTATAGCCCAACAAGTGCTAATGCTAGTATGCGTTAGCTGAACTTTATGGAGCCTATAATATGTGTGCACTAAATGCAGCCTGTTTCGTATGTTGTTTTTATATAATGTCGTTTTTATATATTTTAAATGTGTAACACCACTTCAGTCATGGTGAAGCGTTGTTTCAGGTATATGGTTGAAATGACAACAAAACACAATAGACTTGACTCAGTTGACTGCCTTTTTGTAACCGATAGGCGTGGCTTGGGATGGCCTCGTAGTGAGGCGAAGCAAGTGCATTCTGGGATTTGGTGTCTTTCATCCACATGAGCCAAAAACACATTTTCTGGCTTTTCTCAGCCTAGTAGGCAGCAATTTCTAAACAAAAGTCACATTTCTACTACATAAGTGACCCAATTTAAATATATATTCATCTTTTCAGCTGTGAAGCATCCATTTAATGTAGTTGTCATGATGTGCTCTTTGGCCTTGGAATTAAAATTTAGTTACCACTGTAGGTAATGTTTCTCAGACATGCTAATGATTGGAGCCTACGTTTTTTTTTAACCTTTATTTATCCAGGTAAGTCGATTGAAAAGAACTTCTCACTTGCAACGACGACCTGTCACATTCACAGTTCCACATTCATACCTGGAAGCTGCCCAGTACCACCACATCTGATCTGATCACATTCATACTGGAAGCTGCCCAGTACAACCACAGTCTGGTCTGATCACATTCATACTGGAAGCTGCCCAGTACAACCACAGTCTGGTCTGATCACATTCATACTGGAAGCTGCCCAGTACAACCACAGTCTGGTCTGATCACATTCATACTGGAAGCTGCCCAGTACCACCACAGTCTGATCTGATCACATTCATACTGGAAGCTGTCCAGTCCAACCACAGTCTGATCTGATCACATTCATACTGGAAGCTGCCCAGTACCACCACAGTCTGATCTGATCACATTCATACTGGAAGCTGCCCAGTACAACCACAGTCTGATCTGTTGGCCACTGAGCAGCTCCACTGGAGCGGTTGGGGTTAAGGGCCTTGCTCAAGGGCACCTCAGTTAGAGGTAGGGTTGGGTACCGAGGCCCGGTACTAATATGGCACCGGTGCCTTAACGACCGGTATCTACCGAACCGATTAGCAATGCAGATTTTGGGGCCTCATTTCGGTGCCACTGATATGCCTTCTGCGCTGCTCTCTGATGCTCTGAAACAGACATTAGAGGTGACAGAAGCATCGCTGCACGTGACGCTAGTTAACATACACACTTTACACTTGGCAGTGTAAAGTGTGTCTGTATTTCACTGTAGAGGATCCAACACCGGGACGTTCAACAGTCTGCAGCAGTCGTTGTCCGAAAAACAGACGGTGCATTCACTTGAAACTAGTAAGCCTTGCGGTGCCATTCAAAGTGGTTGTTCTGGTGGTTGTTTTTGTCATTCAACAGCAATTTACTGGTGACATACATTATTGTTCTAAGTTATATTTATTACTATATTATTAAATAATTTCATTTTAACCATATGGCGTTAGTAATAAACAAGCCATTCTTTAATGTTGCCGTTAAGGCATCAGCACCGTTTTCAAAAGTATCGTTTTAGCACCAATATCAGAAAAAACCCAAACCATACCCAGCCCTAGTTAGAAGGTTACATGGTTTAATCCATTCCTTACATTTTTCTTTTGTTTCTTTAGTTTTAGAACTGTTTTTAAAAAAAACTGTCGCTCCGACCACATTCCCATACTGGATCAAAAGGTCCCCAGCTCCCCAGAGCGAGGGGTTTAGTGAATGGTAAATTTTGCTAAAAGGATTCTTTGGAAGCAATTAGCACATTCAAAATGGAGACAAATTTGCTAATTAAAGGTTGTATTATAAAATGTGAGCCCTATTCTACAGTCTACATCTCTGTTTTTAAATACTGTAGCAGATTAACAAAGACATCCCATTTTCACACCACAGACACCTCTCTGACACGAGTGGTGCTTAATGAGGCCTCGGTTTTGCAGTAATGTGATTGTCGAAGTGAGGCATCAAAATATCTTGCTGCCTTTTAATCCAGTCTCAGCTATTGTCCAAGGTTAAATTGCTCTGGCATTCCTTAACAGAAGTGGATATTTGAAATAGATGCACTATTGTTATCTGACCCATCTGACAGCCTTTTATGCTTACACTCTCCTTCCTTTCTTTTCCTTCTGTCCAGAGTCTGCCAGGCAGTATAGACAAAGCAGTGAAGTATCTGGAAAGGCGCCTACCCCACCTCACCAACCCATATGCTGTTGCCATGACGTCGTATGCCCTGGCCAATGAAAACAAACTGAACAAGGAGATCCTCTACAAGTTTGCTTCCCCAGGTGTCGTCACACAGCAACATTCTTAAACTAAACAGAACTGTAATGTTATTTTTCAGCCATATAGTGTCTTACTTAGTAGCCTAGAAATCTAGACCTCCCTATCAGCAGCAAATGTAATTAACAGCCAGGGAGCTGGAAAAACGTAACTCTGGTCAGGCCAATCACATCGTGTATAGAGTTGGTAGGCGGGGCTTAACATAATGACAGCAGAGTTGCAACGGTTCCGCGTGAATTCCCTGCTACTTGAAAACAGGTCCTGGTATTAAACTATTGATGATGGCTGTATTCCACTTAGGAGAGACCCTGGTATTAAACCATTACTGATGGCTGCATTCCACTTAGGAGAGACCCTGGTATTAAACCATTACTGATGGCTGCATTCCACTTAGGAGAGACCCTGGTATTAAATCATTACTGATGGCTGCATTCCACTTAGGAGAGACCCTGGTATTAAACCATTACTGATGGCTGCATTCCACTTAGGAGAGACCCTGGTATTAAACCATTACTGATGGCTGCATTCCACTTAGGAGAGACCCTGGTATTAAACCATTACTGATGGCTGCATTCCACTTAGGAGAGGTCCTGTTATTGTGCATGCTGACTCACTGAAATATCTTACTGACTCTTGATGGAATTGAGGCATCGTTATCAATTTCAACTGTGCTTTTCCTACTATGACAAGTCAAAATGTCTGCTGTGAAAAAGGTCCATTGGGTTTGAGCGGGCGCCAGAATCTCTTGCGCAATGCATGCTGGTACACGTAGGCAGTGCAGACTCAGTGCCACTAAAGAGAACACAGCTTTCTCTGTTAATATAGCATGCACTGAGGAATTTATTGCTTCAATTGACTACAATCAGTCGGGCTCTCTCAAATGATCTTACAACGATAAAACAATTACCGGTAGTTAAAACTATTTTTTTCGAGCACATTTTACTTTTTTTATTCTATCTCTATAAAATTCAATATTTTAAGATCAGGAATTGGGAATTATTTATGAATTACTCTTGTTTCAGGTAAAGCATAGTAATGTAAAGATATTTGTGTATGTCTTCCTCAGACTTGTCCCACTGGCCAACAGGGAATGGACACATTTACACACTGGAGGCCACAGCTTACGCTCTTCTCGCTCTGGTCAAGGCCAAGGTGAGCATGTCCCACTTGAGTATGTCTAATCAGGACAGAAAACATACAACTGAGTCTGGACCGGGCAAAGGCACTAATTGCAGTAAAACTAAATACAAATAGCGTTTTTTTCACTGTTAGTCTTGCTTGCCATTCCAGGTCATTTATGATCATTATATGATGGAAAATGACACAAGATCAAAAGTAACTTATAGTAACTTTAATATTTTTTCATTTGTTAATTTGGCTCATTTCGACCTTTTACATTACTGGTGAGTAAGGGTAGGGTAAAAAACCATACAGCACAGTATTGCGCTATAGTTCCGTGGCAATACTGCTTCGATACACAGACGGCAAGTATTGATCTGTTATTATATGTGTGTTGGTCAGTTTGTCAGGATATTTTTGCGATACATTTTTTATTGGCACCTTCAGACATACAAAAAAAATTACACAACGTGTAACAGGCAATGTCAGATGGTGCACAGAACAGATAAACACAGATTGAACAAGAACCAAAACCCTCTCCCACCCCCCACCCTCTGCGGTCTCAAGGAAAATAAAAGAAAACAAAGAGACAAAGAAACGCAAAAGAAATCACACCTTGCCTAATCGCTCTCCTCTAGTTCTTGTGAGGCTGAGGTCACTAATGGCGTTTTTCCATTACATGGTACCTGCTCGACTCAACTCGGCTCGGCTGAGTTCAGCTCGACTGCGTCCTCCTTTTTCCATTACAGATTTAGTACCGCCTCATGCGTGAGGCGAGCGTGGCTGGTCGTCATAGCAACTCTGCAGGAAACTGACGGGATCTCACGCGACAGACACACACACACACACACACACACACACAGAACGTGGAAGGTGTGTGTTTTTGATTGTCATAATGTGGCTGGTTGCCAGAAGACACATTTAGTTTCTAAAGAAGTTGGAGACAGCAAAAAAAAAACACACCACTGGCTAAACTATTTAAAAATGTTGGGTTTGTTCAGGACACCCCCATCTGTCACTATAGCAATGATGACGCAGTGATAACTGACGTGATTTTAACCGACCAATCAGGAGTCTGCAGGTTTTCACGTCACCTTTTGGTATCGCCTCAGTAGAGTTTAGATTCTCGGGCCGTTATTTTCCGCCACTAACCTCGGGCCGGACCGGATATTTGTTTAGGCCTAATTGGGTGGGGAGAAAGCTATGCCACAATCAGAAATATTATAAATATATATAGGCTATATAAAAGTAACAAATGTGTACAAAAGTTAGGCTGCAGTTACAAAATGCAACATGTGTCATACGCGGAGTCTCTTCCTCTCGCACGCATCACACCGGGCCTGCTGGGCTGTATTGTGGAGCTTAAGTGCAACATTGAGCTTGAAGATATAAAGAAGTTATAATAGCTATAGATATAAAGCAAGTGTGAAGGAAAGTCGGAGGTATGGAAGCATTTTAAACAAGTCGTGGGCAGTGACAACATATGTGTCGGCTTTGTCGAGTGCATTAAGTGCGGCACGCTGCTCACGTATGACAGCAAAAAACACGGACTCCGACAATGAACGTTGAAGCAGGCTTGCCTTGAGAACGTCCGTTATAACTGCCCACATGTTAAAAAAGTGTTGGGTTTAAATCGGGCTCGGGCTCATAATTACAGATAATGTGTCGGGCCGGGCTCGGACACAACGTGCACGGGTTCGGGCTGGTTTGGGCTTGATTTCTTTGGGCAGTTCTAAGCTCTACGCCTCAGCTCTCTGGGAACCTCGACGGAGGTGATACTAAATAAAGTACCTGTTGGCAGGTACCTTGGACTGTTTATCACAATGGAAAACCCAAAAAGACGAGTAGAGTCGAACAGGTACCATGTAATGGAAAAACACCATAAGTCTGATATGTGCCATAGGGTGATAGTTGATGATTTAGCTTTATTATTGCAGTAATAAAATTGAAGTGAGATGAACAAACAGAGAAATGTATCTTTTAGCTCAAACAGATGTTGACAAAGTTTCCTTCTGGGGACGTCATTTAAAATTAGGGACATAAGTATCGTGATGATATCTTTTCGTGAGGCCTCTGATGATTCCCACCCCCACTGGTGACCACTTCACAGAGCACTTCATGATTATATATGGATATATAGACAGCATTATTCATCCCCTTTTGCAATTAATTAGTATTGAGTTGACTTATAGACGGCTCCAGCTCAAAGTACCTCTTCTCAGTACAGAGGCTGGTAAAACAAGCCTGTTCTACTATGGTCCTTGGTCCTGAAACAGTCTGAAAGCCAAGCTCAAACTTGAGACACTTTTCTCTTTAAATGATTTTAAACTTGAAATAATTTTTGTGGTACCTATTGTTGGTGTTGTGATTTATTGTTGT